>AWOL01S0020129.1:0-10597 GCA_000715115.1 Nicotiana otophora
ATTTCACAGTTCTAATACACTACCTAACTACATTCCCCGTAGGAGGTTTCCGCACGATGCTGAGCCTGGACCACTTTTTGTTCGAGGCACCATCCGTAAAAAGGGTCCAAATTCCCTAGGTAGTCCCCGAGGCTAACAATAATTCTCTTTCGACTTCGGACACTAAGGCCAGCGTAAAGTCGGTCAAAATTTGAGATTTTATGGCGGTTCGGGGTCGATACTCGATATCGTACCCGCTAATTTTGACGGCCCATTTGGCCAATCTGTCCAAGAGCTCGGCCTTGTGCATGATGTTCCTCAGTGGGTAAGAGGTTACGACACATATGGGGTGATATTGGAAGTACTGTTATTTTTCCAAAGTGAGGATACCATTCTTCGGCATCGCCTAGAGTTCTACTGATATAGTAAATAGGATTTTGCATACCTTCCTCTTTCCGAACTAAGACTCCTCTTACCTCTACCTCAAAAATCGATAAGTAAAGGTATAACTGTTCATCCATCTTTGAAGTATGGAGCAAGGGGGTACTCGAGAGGTATCGTTTGACTTCTTCCAGAGCTTTTTGGCATTCCGAGGTCTAGGAAAAGTTTTTTTTCTTCTTCAAAAGTGAGAAGAACCGATGGCTTCTGTCCGAGGACCTCGATATGAATCGGCCCAAGGTGGCTATATGCCCGGTCAGCCCCTGAACGACCTTGATGTTGTCCACTACGGTGATGTCTTTTATGGATTTGATTTTGTCGGGATTGATCTCGATCCCTCGACTAGATACCTGACCCTGAGGAATTTTTTGGATCCGACCCCAAATGCGCATTTTTCCAGGTTCAGCTTCATATTGTATCTCTTCAATCTGTCGAAGATTTCCGGCAAATGTTTCAAATGGTCATATGCTCGTAGGGACTTGACTAACATCTCGTCAATATAAACTTCCATTGATTTTCCTATCTTTTCTTCGAACATCCGGTTTACTAGGCATTGATAGGTGGAACCGACGTTCTTTAATCCGAATGGCATTGCATTATAACAATAGGTGCCGAATTTAGTGATAAACAAAGTTTTTTCTTGATCGCCCAGGTCCATTCGAATTTGGTAGTACCCGGAATAGGCATTGAGAAAAATGAGTATCTCGTGCCCGCCCGTCACGTCGATCATCCGATCGATGTTAGGCAAAGGAAAAGAATCCCCAGGGCATGCCTTGTTTAGATCTTTATAATCCACACACATTCTTAGCTTATTTCCTTTCTTAGGTACTACCACTATGTTGGCTAACCAGTCTGGGTACTTAACTTTCCGAATGGATCATATTTTAAGGAGTTTAGATACCTCGTCCTTGATGAATGTGTGCTTGACCTCGGTCTGCGGTCTCCTTTTCTGCTTAACCGGGTGGAACTTCGGGTCCAAACTCATCTTATGAGTAGTTAACTCCGGTGATATCCCTGTCACGTCAATATGGGACCAAGCGAAACAATCTATGTTAGCTATAAGAAATTCAATGAGTTTTTTCCTGAGCTCAGGAGTTAACATCGTGCCCAAGTATACCTTCTGATCGGGTAAGTGTTCGATCAATATGACTTGCTCCAGCTCCTCGGTCGTTGATATGGTAGCATCAGAATCATCGGGGGAAATGAATGACCTAGGAACTCAGTAATCATCCTCCTCGCCTACTCCTCGCTCTTCTGTTTCGGTCAGGGATGGTATCGGTGATTGCTATTTAATTTCTTCCTTCCTGGTCATCTCCGTGTTCTTTGATGTCGAGACCACGGGCACTGGGATCACCTTGTAGACTACAAACATTTCTTTTGCGGTCGGCTGCTCTCCATAAACCATCTTGATTCCTCCCAGCATAGGGAACTTCAGTGCTTGATGTAATGTTGAGGGTACTGCCCTCATGTTGTGAACCCATGACCTTCCGAATAAGGCGTTATAACTCATGTCCCCTTCGATCACATAGAATTTTGTATCTTGAATCATCTCGGCAGTATTCACTGGCGGGCTTATTTCTCTTTTAGTAGTTTCGCATGCCATGTTAAATCCGTTAAACAGCCGGACCGCCGGCACTATTTGAACTTGTAATCCCAACTGCTCTACGACCCTCGATCTGATGATATTGGCCGAGCTACCTGAATCAATCAACACACATTTAACTCGAGATTTGTTGATAAGTACGGATATCACCAGTGCATCATTATGAGGTTGTACGATGCCCTTGGCATCCTCGTCGTTGGACGAAATGGTTCCCTCCGCGATGTAATCTCGGGTGCACTTTTCCCTCGTAATGGATACTTTAGTGTGCTTTATCATTGTCCCATGAGGGGCATCGACCCCTCCAATGATCATGTTGATGACGTGCTAAGGTTCTTCTTAGTAGGTCAGTTTGTTGGAGTCCCTGTGCCTGAAGTGGTTTTTGGCTCGATCACTCAGAATCTCTCGGAGGTGTCTGTTATTGAACAACCGGGAAACTTCTTCCCTCAATTGTCGGTAGTCCTCAGTCATGTTGCCATGAGTGCCATGATACTTACACATTAGGTTAGGATCTCTCTGGGTAGGATCAGACTACAATGGTTGAGGCCATTTGGTTTCTTTGATGCGCCTAATGGCTGATACGATGATGGTTGTATCAACGTTGAAGTTATACTATGATAATCTTGGTGCTTCCCTTCCCACGAGCGGCCTGTCAAAACCATTCTTGCTCATCAGACCTCGGCTATTGGCCTCACTGTCGCTTCTCTGCTCGCTCCTCCTGGGGTTACGCCCGGGCATGTTCCCCCTTTGATCTTCACTGTATGGTTTATACTAATTTTGGACCGGCCTTGATTCATGATCGATGACTCTCTTAGGCCTGTCATCGGTTCTGATGGGATAAACGGGCCTGGAAGGGGATCCGAGTTGGTCATCCTCGACTCTAAGTTTTAACTAGTACCTATTGTAGACGTCGACCCAAGTTACCACCGGGTACTCTACCAAAAAACATTTCTACTGTTGCAAAAGCCAAGGAGCTTCAGGAGTTAAGTCCTTGAGTAAATTCCTGAATGGACCAATCATCCGCAACCAGAGGCAAGTCCATCTGTTCCATTTGAAACCTTGACACAAACTCCATGGACATCTCGTTATCTATTTGCTTAACCTTGAAAAGGCTCGATTTTCTGGTCTCGGCCTTGATGGCCCCGGCATGAGCCTTTACAAAAGCATCCGCGAGCATAGCGAACAAATCAATGGAAATTGGGGGCAAGTTGCGGTACCACATCATCGCTCATTTTGACAGAGTTTCCCCGAACTTCTTTAATAACACTAACTTGATTTCGTCATCTTCCAAGTCGTTACCTTTGATGGCGCATGTGTAGAAGGTCACATGCTCGTTTGGATATGTGGTTCCGTTATATTTTAGAATATCGGGCATATGAAACCTCTTCAGGATTAGCTTCGGTCCCACGCTCGGAGGAAAAGGTTTTTGGACAAATTTCTTGGAGTCCGGGCCTTTCAATATTAGAAGCGCTCCTAGGATTTGATCGACCCGGGAATTATATCTCTCTACCTTCTTGTCGTTTGCCTCAATTTTCTTTTCACCTGATTCCACCCATTTCGTTAATGCTTCTAGCATTTTCATTACTTTGGGGATGACACCAGACTCAGCTTCGCCCGGCCTTTCGGTGATTTGCTCATTTCTCCAGATGTTTTCCCGGGATGGTTCGGGTTCGACTTTGCAAGGGGCACGGCTTTGATTTTGCAGTTGCACTATCACCGCTTGTTGAGCCTGCAACATTTTGAAGATTAATTGTAGATTGACGTCGTCGCCTTCGCCTTCGGGTGCTTCTCAAGCCATTGGTCGGGCTCCTACGCGAACGTTGTTCTCGGGGTCAGTAGGCAGGTTGGCATCGATGGCCACCTGCAAGTTAGCATCGACTGGGTCTGCAACTGGGACTCTGTTGGGATCAGTAGGGGCACCTCATTGCTAGGCACTAGATTGTTGTTTTCGCCATGATGGCCAAACTTAGCCTCAACGTTCAAGTGATCAGACTGAGAATTTGACATTTTGAAGTTGACCTGAAATTGAGACCTTAAAGAATAAGTTTAAAATTGAGTATGTTATGGAGATTTGTATCAAACCACCACTGTTATTCTTAGCCCTATGGTAGGCGCCAAACTGTTTACCTTTAAAATCGATAACAATTAAATTTGTACGCGGTTTTAAAGATATGTGGATTGATTCAACACAAGTAATCAAAAATGTTAGTTAAACAAATTAAAGATAAAATAAATAACCAAACCAATTATGACGTTGAGTCCGGGCTCGAATTTAAGCTTAATAGTAGTTTTGCCCTCGACCGAACTCTCGATTTGAAGCCAAATGTATATGAAGAACTATGATTAAAATGAGAACCTTTCAATAGCTAGAAAGAAGAGAAATAAATTTGTATTGCATTTATATGCGTGTTACAATGTGTCTATTGAATAAGAAACTTCCCCTTTATATAGTAGAGGAGTTTTACCCCTAGTACAAATCTAAGAAATGTAAAAATCCTTCTTGTACACCAACCACTGATACGCTACCGGCATCGGGCGAGATCCGCAACGTGATATCCGTTTAGGCACGGATATCACGGCCCTATGTTAGTCGTGTGCAACCGTTTATAGTGCTTCTCGAGATCTTGGAGATTGTTTCGGATTCAGGGGTGTTGTCTTGTCAGGCCCGGTAGCGGGCACCCCGTTCCAGCCTCGATTCAAAGAGTTCTCAGATTCGATCGCAATCTCATACGTTCATACTTCTTACTTCGTTTGACTCACAGAGAAATCGGACTGTGTGTTGACTCCAAGTTCACCCGTATACAACATGCATAATTGTGTTTTCCTTTTTCGTTTAAATTACCGATTAAAAATACAAAAATATATTTTGACCAAAATGGAACAGAAAAAAAAATGAAGCAGGAAATTTCCCAAAAATTGAAATAAGAGAGCGAATTAAAGGGAAAATCTAAAAGGTTTTGTGCATGGTATTACACGTAAAATCAGAAAAGTGCATAGTTTCAGAATGTGGTCATAGTAGGAGTTTATTTTGTTTCGGGTCAAATGGATTATGTATATTATTATGGAAGTCAATTATAGTTAATTACAGTAAAAATTAAGACTTTCAACTTTTTTCTTTGAAATCGAATTCTTAAAAGAAATCTGTGGGATTGTATGAACTTTGTCAGTATTATCTTGTTCTCACGGATAATTAGAAACCTGAAAATAGGAGCGGGGAAATATCGCATTCGCATACGTAGATGACAACAGAACATACGCATACAGTGACAAATTTTGAATATCTCTCCTGTTGATGAGTTGCTTTCGAATTTTACAGTACCGATTTTCATGCACAATCCCAATTCCCATCTCCCAATATATATGTATGTTTCTTAATAACTAGTGGTGGACGGAGGATGTAATTAATGTTTTCTTTTTTTCTTTTTTAAGGAGGATGTAATCAACTGATCTAAGATATTGGACACAACATTTTCATGGAGTGTGAACACCTAATCTTTGACCATACTTGAATTGTTTTGCACTCATCTTTCCAATACCTATTTTCCCACTTCCCCAACTCTTATTCTTTACGACTCACACTCCCACGCTCTCTTACACATATAACAAAAAGACAAAAAAAGGAGGAGGAAAGAGGGGGGCAACGAGGGAAAAGGGGCATAAAAGGAGGAGGAATAAATCATATTGCACCCTCAAAATCAGTCTTTAAAGCTCATGAAAATCTGGCCACTTTCCATCCAATTTTTAGCCAAGAAAATCTCAAAAAATGGCAGTAATTTTCGGCCATTAAAAGATCCAAAACACTCAGCAACTGCTGCTTATATTTTCCAGGAAAAAAATGGCCTCCCTCATCCCGAAAACCAGTTGAGAGCTCAGCTAAGAATCAGCTCTTTTTCACCTCAAAACACCCCCAAAATCACGTCAAACCAGCATGAAAATCAGCCAAAACAACCCCAAACCCCAGCTGGAAAACCTCCTGAAAATCAGCTTCTTTCTCATCCAAAAACACGAAGAGATCGAGTCTAAATTCCAGCAGTTTTATCCATTAAAACCCAGCTAAACACATAGCACAAAATACCATTGAAACCCAGCTCCTCACCTCCAAAGCACTACCAAGAAATAGCTAAAGTTTCTGGGTCGAGTTGAGATTGCTAGAGTTTCGGCTGAGGTCTCGTATGTGGTCTGTCTAAGCATTAGGAGTCACTCTCACTTCATTAAGGTCCATATTTTTACTCTTAAATCTGAAGTTTGTTTTTTTTTTTAAAAGAAAATTCATAGCTTAGTTTATATTAGCTTGAGTTATGCTTGAATAAATTATGGTCGTAATCATAATCTTGTATGTGTCGATTTGGTCTTTGGTTAGAAATATTGGCATCTTTAGATTTTAAGTTATTGAATATTTTGTATATTTGTTTAGGAATGGTGTAAATGTTTATGATTTGGATCTTCTCTCTTGTTTGGTAGGTGAAAAGTAAAGATAAATTGTGGTATCTAAATAATACATGTTAGGAATGATATATGGCTTTTGAATTATGTTATTTTGCTTTGGAATATTATCAGTGTATGCAGATGCTTACTTATGTTTAACCAGGGTAAGAATGCACGTTATTTTCTAGTATTACTTTGGAATTGATTATTCATGTTTAGAGTGGTACTATAATTATATTAATTTCAAGGCAACTGAAGTATAAAGGTAATTGAAATGGGCCATGGGAGTTTTAGTTGATAAAGTGATGATAACAAGAATTGGGTTTTGCTTTTGAAATATTATTTGTTGTGGGTTTGATTTGAATTTTTGGAAAAGAAAGCATGTGTGAAATTAGGTAAAAGAGCTGGTCTAACTCCACGATTCCCTTAATTTTAGTCCGTTAATTACTTGTAAAGTTGATAATCCCATCTACTGCAATAATATCTAAGTGATATACTTCCTCCACAATAAATTACGTACCTCATGACTTTACAATAATCTCAAAATTAGTTTAGAAAAAATAATTAACAATATCGCTAGGCAACTAGTAGGTGCACTTTAACTTTTTTTATTCATGGATTCACTTGCGTAGCGTGATGTTTAATATTTAGTAAATTAATTCTATAATCTCAATAGCTTAATTATTTCCTAATTTAATTAATCTCTTTTTTAATTGCGGATTCGCTTGCGTAGCGCGATAGTGGCATTTAATAATTTTCTAAACTAATTTCCTTAATCACAAATGTAGTAATTTCTTAAAAGTACTATAATTATTTAATTGTCATGATTCCGGATTCGCTTATGAGGTGCGATTCTGATAAGTTAATTAATTTTGTTCTCGATCACGTATTGACTTGCGTAGCGTGGTCGTGACAACGTAATATTCTCCAAGTCATTCTTTAGTAATTCTAATAATCAAGCAATAAAAGCGGACATAGGTAAATATGAGAACCAATAAAACACAGTTGTCCAAAAATTATATAAGCCAAATGTAGTCAATAAAGCGTCTGTGCTAGAACTACGGGACTTGGGGAATGCCTTACACCTTCTCCCCGGTCAACAAAATTCCTTACCCGAACTTTGTTTTTGCAGACCAATAATAATAGAGTCAAATCTTCCTTTGACTAGGAATTCAAATAAAAGGTAACTTGGAACAACCAAAAACTCAATTCCAAGTGGCGACTCTGTAAATAAAACAATCTCTATTCAAGTTTGTCGCTTTAATTGAAAACACTCTTTAACCCACAACAATCCATAAAACGCATATATCGTTTTGGGGGTACAAACAGGGGTGTGATAGCTCTGGCGACTCTGCTGGGGACCTCAACTAGAATTTGAGCTTGTACATATTGACTTTTATTTGGCTTTATTAATTTTATATATACTATAATTTATTGGTGCCTAATGTGCTACTTCCTCGCTTTTTACCTCTTTGATATTGTTGAATTGTACATATAAATTATCTTCTCATGCACCCCTCTAAGTCTTCTTGAAATTAATTAGGCATTTGCTTAATATAGCCTGCTTTCTTTGAGATAGCCGAGGTGCTTGTCTATAACGACCCGGCCGGTCGTTTTGAGTATTATCACCTTGTTCCCCCCTTTACTGCTCAATTTATGCCTTATGAATGATTTATGACTTATCGGGTTAGTTGGTTCAGGTCCGGAAGGAATTTGGAGTGAAATGAGACACTTAGTCTCATAATTTAAAATTTTAAGTTAGAAAAGTTGAGCGCATGTGGATTTATGTATAAATAACCTCGGATTTGAATTTTGATGATTCCAATAGTTCCATATGGTGATTTTGGACTTAGAAGCATGTTCGGAAAATTATTTGGAGGTCTGTAGTAGAATTTAGCTTGAAATGCCGAAAGTGAAATTTTTGGGAAGTTTGACCGGGAATTGACTTTTTAATATCGGGGTCGGACTCTGATTCTAAAAATTGAAATACCTCCATTATTTTATAGATGATTTGTGTGAAAAAATTAAGGTTAATCGGACATGATTTGATAGGTTCCGGCGTCATTTATAGAAACATGAAATCTCAAAGTTCATTAGGCTTGAATTGGAGTATGATTCGTGGTTTTAGCGTTGTTTGAGGTAATTTGACGGTTCAAATAAGTTCCTATGATGTTTTAGGACTTGATGGTATGTTTGGTTGAGGTCCAGGGGGCTCGGGTGAGTTCTGGGAGGTTAACGGATCATTTTTGGACTTGGCATGTTGGCTGAAGACTGCTGATGTATTTTTCTAGTTTCCTTCTTCGCGTTCGCGAGTGGGCCCTCGGGTTCGCGAATGGGAATTTGAGGAAGGAAATATTTGCTCTTCGCGTTCACGAGTAGGCCATCGCGTTCGCGAAGAGGAGCTGAGTTATTCATCGCGTTCGCGCTTGGGTATTGTGTTCGCAAAGCGAAAAATAGTTGGCATGGATTTTTGCCTTCGCGTTCGCAAAGGGGAACTCACATTCGCGAAGAAAAGCTCTGTCAAGCATCGCGTTCGCGAGCAGTGTATCGTGTTTGCGAAGAGCAAATGTTGGGCAGCACGATTTTTGTGGAAAGAAGAGAGGTCTGGAGAGAAAGTTTAAGTTCTGAAAATGGGACTTTGTCCCATTTTCCATTTTTGACGGATTGGAGCTCGGGAAAAGGCGATGTTTGGGAGATTTTCAAGAAAAACAACGGGATAAGTGTTCTTAACTCATTATTGGTCAAATTACCCGAATCCATGGTTGATTTAAACATTTAATGGGTGAATTAAGTTGGAAATATTAGAAAACTCTCTTGGTTTAAATTGTAGATTTGAGGGTAGAGTTGAGGTCGAATTTTGGTAAAATTGGTATGGGTAGACTCGTGGTTGAATGGGCTTTCGAATTTTGTAACTTTTGTCGGGTTCCAAGATGTGGGCACCACGGGTAATGTTTGAGCTAAATTTCATATTTTTACGAAAAAATTATATTTTCATATAGAATTAATTTCAATAAATTTTATTGATTAAAACAAATTATTTGTGACTAGATTCGAGGCATTCGAAGGCCGATTTGCGAGGCAAAGGCATAGCAAAGTAAAGAATTTTACGTTTTGAGGTAAGTAACAGTTATAAATCTGGTCCTGAGGGTATGAAACCACGGATTTTTATGTCATGTGATTATTTTGGAGGTGACGCACATGCTAGGTGACGAGCGTGTGGGCGTGCACCGAAGGGATTGTGACTTGGTCTGTCCCGTGAAATTGTAAAGTTGAATAACTTCTTGTTAGCTTTATGCTCTCTTTGTGTTGAAGTAAATTCATAGTAAATCATGTTAAAAATCATGCTTAGGCTATGTGATAGTACTGTTGGGACCCACAGAGGTCGCGTACTTGTTGAATTATTTGCTAATTGTTATCTTGTACTCAGCCATGATTTTACTTGTGCATCATACCTCAGTCTTTCTTGATATTTGTTGATTCACTATGTTATCTTTGTTTGGGCTGATCTTTGTGATTTTCGAGAGCCCNATGTTATCTTTGTTTGGGCTGATCTTTGTGATTTCCGAGGGCCCAAGAGACTTAGAGAGGTTGAGGACTGAGTAAGGCCGTGAGTTGTCCGTGCAGGATATTATAGCACGTGAGTTATCCGTGCAGCACGTGAGTTATCCGTGCGGATTATGGCGCTTGGGCTGTAGGAGCCCCTCCGGAGTTTGTACACCCCCAGTGAGCACGGGTACCCATTGAGTGTGAGTGGTGAGGGATGAGAGCCGAGTGGTTGAGCTGTTATGACGAGTTGAGTGACTGTTGCTCTGAGAGGCTTTACTTGCTTTTCATTTGTTGTTGCATTTAGTTGCTATCTGTCATTGTTGTGAAATTATCTAAAGGATTCTATATCCGGATTACATGAACATTAACTGTATAAAATTGATTTGACTTAAACTGCTGGATTTGAAAGCATGTCTATTCTTTGCTGGAATTACTGAAAGTGAACTATAACTGTGTAGCTTGTCACTATCTTCAATTCCTTAGTTATTATTGTTACTTGCTGGGTTGATTGTACTCATACTACACCCTGCACTTCGTGTGCAGATCCAGGTGCTTCTGGACATAGCGGGTGTTGATTCTCTCGTACAGTTGATCTTCCGGAGATTCAGA
>AWOL01S0020131.1:5369-29368 GCA_000715115.1 Nicotiana otophora
TATGTATTTTTAATTATATTTAAAGTAGGATCATCCACTATAAAGAGCATAGCTATATTTTTGTAAAAGGGACAGAGCATTGTAACAAAAACATCATACATTCCTATATTGAAGGGATGTTCTTTTAAGCTTTATACATTGATTCATTTTGCTCAATTCTAAAAGTCATCTTCTTTCCAACCTCGTTTATTTAGCGTTCTTTGTGATCCACAATTGATATTTCTACTTATCCCTACGATTTGTATTAAATTATACCACGTGTCATTAGAACTGCGTACAAATTCAACTCTATCCGTTTTTCTGGTAAACAGTTTGGCGCCCACCGTAGGGCTAAGGATAACAGTGGTTGTTTGATACGAATCCACAAAATACAACATTTTGCGCTTATTTCCGGAAGTATCTTTGGTTTCGGATTAGCAACGACTAACTATCGATTAAATAGCCTTACCTATCGACAATGAAGCTGGTCTTCAAGATGAAAATAACAACTTGATACCCAATACCGAAAGACCACTTGTCAACACCGTCAGAGCCCAAATCGAAGTGCCGATAGACATTAATTCGCATGTGGCCATTGAGGCGAACCTACATTCTGAACCTGAAAACAGCATTCATGGGGGCACTCGATCTGCAGTTCGAGACACCCATAATGTTGAGGAAAACGACGTCAGCTTGCGTACGATTTTCGAAATATTGCAAACTCAACAGGCACAATAGCTCAATTGCAGAGTCAGACCCAGATACCAAGCAAGCTGGAACCTAGTCAACCTCGAGAAAACGCCATGCACCAAAACCAACACTAATAAGATCAAATGAGAAGGAGTCGGAGACTAATCCCGAAATTGCTAAGATGTTCGAAGAACTAACCAAACGAATAGAATCGGGAGAAAGGAGGATCGAAACAAACGACAAAAAGTTAGAAACATATAACTCTAGGGTTAATCAGATCCCGGGGGCACCACCGATACTGAAGGGCTTAGATTCCAAAAAAATCGTACAGAAGTCTTTCCCCCCAAGCGCGACTCCTAAACCGATCCCAAAATAATTTCACATGCCCGAGATTCCTAAATATAACGGAACTACCGATCCAAACAAACATGTCGCATCATACACATGTGCCATCAAAGGGAACGACCTTGAGGATGATGAGATCGAATCCGTATTACTGAAAATATTTGGTGAAACCTTATCGAAGGGAACGATGATATGGTATCATAATTTACTATCTAATTCTATCAATTCCTTTGCTATGCTTGCAGATTCCATCGTAAAAGCACACGACGAGCCATAAAAGTTGAGACCACGAAGTCAGACCTATTCAAGGTAAGACAAAAGGATAACGAGATGATAAGGGAGTTCCTAACTCGTTTTCAAATGGAATGAATGGATCTGCCACCGGTCACAGACGATGGGGTTGTTCAGGCTTTCACCCAAGGCAACTAAGAGAGGAAGTAGCTCGGTTATTCAATAAAGGACACTTTCGAGAATTTTTAAGTGACAGGGCCAAGAACCATTTCAAAAACAGGGATTTCGGCAAACAAAACGAATAAGAAGAACCACAACACATCATCCACATGATCACCGGAGGCGTCGATACCCCTCAAGGGCCAGTGCTCAAACGCAATAAGACATCGATTGTCAGAGAAAAGCGACATCGAACTCAGGAATACACACCCATAGGAACTTTGGCCTTTAATGATGAAGATGCAGAAGGAGTCATGCAACCTCATACTGATGCACCGGTAATATCCGTACTTATGAATAAAACTAAAGTTAAGCGTGTGTTAATTGATCCAAGTAACTCATCCAACATTATTAGATCGAAGGTGGTACAATAGCTCAGTCTACAGAACCAGGTCGTACCTGCAACCCTGGTTCTAAACGGGTTCAATATGGCATGTGAAACCACTAAAGGTGAGATAATTTTGCCGATAAACGTGGTCGGGACTATCCAAGAAATAAAGTTCCACGTAATCGAAGGTGACATGAGGTACAACGCCCTTTTTGGAAGGCCATGGATCCACAACATGAGAGTTGTATCTTCGACCCCACACCAGATTCTTAAATTCACAACACTAAAGGAAGTCAAAACAGTGTACGGAGAACAACCAGCTGCAAGGGAAATGTTTGCCGTCGAAGAAGCAATTATGATATCCTCACCTTCGTCAGCAAAGGAATTAGACTTAAAAGGGAAACGAGATGCCAAATAGGAATTACAGACGTCAGCTTCAACCCAACCGAAAAATCAAAAAATTGAGGTAGATGATGATCAATCTATCCATCAATCTTTCGTGGTTCCTGATGATTCCGATGCTACACAATCAACGATTGAAGAATTGGAGCAAGTCGTACTAATCGAGCATTTGTCCCAACGAAAGGTATGCCTGGGGATGAGATTAACCCCCGAACTCAGAAAAAGACTCATTCAATTTCTTATCGATAACATAGATTGTTTTGCTTAGTCCCATTTAGATATAACAGGAATCCCACCGGACATAATGACGCATCGGCTAAGCTTGGACCCGAGGTTCAAATCGGTGAAGCAAAAGAGAAGACCCCAGTCCGAGGTAAAACACGCATTCATAAAGGACGAGGTAACTAAACTTCTCAAAATAGGGTCAATGCGGGAGGTAAAGTATCCCGAATGGTTAGCCAATGTAGTTGTAGTCCCTAAAAAGGGGAATAAACTTAGAATGTACATAAATTATAAGAATTTGAACAAGGCAGGTCCCAAAGATTCTTTTCCACTGCCCAACATCGATCGCATGATCGATGCCAAGGCCGTCCACGGCCGTCTACAAGGTCCTTACTTTTCTCGATGCCTATTTCGGGTATAATCAAATTCAAATAAACCCGAAAGACCAGTGAAAGACTTCATTTGTAACCAAGTATGGAACATATTGTTATAATGTAATGTCCTTCGAGCTAAAAAATACAGGCGCTACTTATCAACGCTTAGTCAATAAGATGTTCGAAGAACAAATAGATAAATCAATGGAAGTTTATATTGATGACATGCTAGTTAAGTCCCTGCGCGGAGAGGACCATTTGGGTCATTTGCAGGAAACATTCGAGATTTTAAGAAAGTACAAAATGAAGCTCAACTCTGAGAAATGTGCTTTCGAGGTCGGTTCGGGTAAATTCCTCGGCTTCATGGTATCAAATCAGGGAATCAAGATCAATCCCGATAAAGTCAAAGCCATCGCCATCGTAGATAGTGTAAACGACATACAGAGGCTAACGTGGTGGATTGCCACCTTAGGCCGATTCATTTCAAGGTCGTTAGATCGAAGCCACAAATTTTTATCTCTACTCAAAAAGAAAAATAATTTCGCTCGGACCCCGGAATGCCAACATGCATTAGAGAAATTGAAGCGATACCTATCGAGCCCACCACTGTTTCATACTCCAAAAACTGACGAAAAGCTTTTCTTGTACTTGGCAGTATCGAAAATCGCGGTAAGTGGCGTCCTAGTTCGAGAAGAGCAAGGTACGCAATTTACCATTTATTATGTGAGTCGAACCTTAGGAGAAGCAGAAACTAGATATCCACACTTAAAGAAATAACCACTTGCGCTGATAAGTGCCTCTAGAAAGTTAAGACCATACTTTCAATGTCACCCCATATGCGTATTCACCATGTACCCACATCGTAATATTTTGCGTAAACCCGAATTATCGGGCCGATTTATCAGCCCCGCACGGCCATCAAATCTTAAATTTTAGCGGACTTCGTGGTCAACTTCACGCCTACCCTCGTACCCGAAGTCAAAAAAGAACTCTTGTCGAAATCGGGTACATCATCGGGGGTATGGATACTTTTCACGGACGGGGCCTCAAACGTGAAGTGGTCTGGGCTAGGCATCGTTTTAAATCTGCCTACGGGTAGCACTATTAGGCAATCTATCAAAACTATTAGATTGACTAACAACGAAGCCGAGTATGAGGCTATGACTGTAGGCCTCGAGTTAGCTAAAATCTTGGGAGCAGAAGTCATCGAAGACAAATGTGACTCTTTACTGGTGGTAAATCAAGTGAACTAAACATTCGAAGTTCGAGATGATAGAATGCAAAGGTATTTAGACAAACTGCAGGTCACTTTGCACTATTTTAAAGAATGGACTTTGCAGCATGTACCTCGAGGACAAAACAGCGAGGCCGATGCACTTGCAAATTTGGGATCATCGGTCGACGAAAACAAAATCTACTTAATTACTGTCATTCAACTCTCGAAGAAGGTCATGCCAAGATAAATTCTACAAGCTTAACCTGGGATTGGAGGAATAAGTATATTGAATACTTGAATAATGGAAAGCTCCCATCGGACCCTAGACATTTTAGGGCTCTGCGAACCAAAGTCGCTCGATTCACATTAGCTGCAGATGGAATGTTATACCGAAGAAAATTCGATGGTCCATTGGTAGTATGTTTATGTCCAGGAGACACCAACTACATTTTACGTGAGATTCACGAGGGTACTTGTGGAAATCACTCCGAAGCCGATTCATCAGTCCGAAAAATAATTAGGGCAGGGTATTATTGGATCGATATGGACAAAGATACAAAGGAGTTTGTTCGAAAATGTGACAAATGTCAAAGGTTTGCGCCAATGATCCATATGGCTCTGAAGCTTTGATTCCAGTCGAAGTCGGGGAACCCAGCGCGGGGTTTCAATATACAACATAAGAGTCAAGTGACAAAGCTATGAATACTAGCCTCGAATTATCGGATGAAAAACGAGAAGTTGCCCTCGTCCGATTGGCCGCCCAAAAAATAGCGAATCGAAAGATACTATAATCGAAGAACCAAGTTTCGCCATTTTAAACCCAGGAACTTAGTTCTGAGAAAAGTCACCCTCAGCACCCGAAATCCAAACGAAGGAAAATTGAGTCCGAACTGGGAAGGACCGTATCAGGTTCTCGAAAATGTCAGAAAAGGATCCAACAAGCTCGGTATTATAAACGGCACACCCGTATCAAACAATTGGAATATGTCGCACGATAATACTGCTAAGGTATGACCCTCCCATATTCATTTATATTTTGATACTAACCCATGCAGGAGTCCGATCACGAGCAATGATGGATCGTTCAGTACGAAGCCCTAGGTCTGAAAGCACACGTTGCACTCTTTTTTCCGTAGACCGGTTTTATCCCAAATGAGTTTTTAGGCAAGATTTTTAATGAGACAACCATTGATTGTGGTAACTTAGAAACAATTCGACAGTATCCGAGGCCTCTTTAAAATTGACCTCGAATACTGTGGGGGCATCATATATGAGGTTCGATGCCAGAAAGTTGTTTCACGACAATAGAGTTCCAATAGAAAACATTATAAGAGCTAAATGGTCAAAGTAAACCATGCTCATATAGTTGGCCCGAGCCCTGACACAAAACACAAATACATGTATAATGACTTATAAAGAAAACTTTCTTCTTCACTGATATCTTATATCCAAGGAAAATTCCTCTATATTGACATTTATTATGCAAACACCCATAAGGGCCGACCATTACCCCTTAAATCGGGGACTACCAATCGAAAATCAACAAGTTCGAGCAAGCACTCACTCGAATACTAAGCCTACAGGCTACTCTTATTTTGAGTTCGAGAAATCACTCACTCAATCATTAAGCCTACGGGCTACGTCGCTTCGAGTTCGAAATCACTCACTCAAAAAATAAGCCTACGGGCTACTCTTATTTTGAGTTTGAGAAATTACCCACTCAATAATCAAAGCCTACGGGCTACATTACTTCGAGTTTGAAATTACTCACTCGAAAAATAAGCTTACGGGCTACTCTTATTTTGAGTTCGAGAAATCACTCACTCAAACATTAAGCTTACGGGCTACATCACTTTGAGTTTGAAATCTCTCACTTGCAAAATAAGCCTACGAGCTACTCTTATTTTGAGTTCGAGAAATCACTCACTAAATAATTAAAGCTTACGGGCTATATTACTTCGAGTTATCAATCACTCGAAAAATAAGCCTACGGGCTACTCTTATTTTGAGTTCGAGAAATCACTCACTCAATCATTAAGCCTACCAGTTACGTCACTTCGATTTCGAAATCTCTCACTTGAAAAATAAGCCGACGGACTACTCTTATTTGGAGTTCGAGAATCGCTCACTCAATAATCAAAGCCTACTGGCTACATTACTTCGAGATCAAAATTACTCACTCGAAAAATAAGCCTACGGGCTACTCTTATTTTGAGTTCAATAAATCACTCAATCAATAATCAAAGCATACAAGCTACATTACTTTGAGTACGAAATCACTCACTTGAAAAATAACCCTACGGCCTACTCTTATTTTGAGTTCGAGAAATCACTCACACAATAATCAAAGCCTATGGGCTACTCTTATTTTGAGTTCGAGAAATCACTCACTCAATCATTAAAGACTACGGGCTATATTACTTCGAGATCAAGAGCACCTACCATAAAGGCTATAAAAACCGAATTCGATTAAATTTCCTAAAGCTTTATAAAAGCATTCATAAGGCATGAATGAAGCGATAAATTCATAAGACAGAAAATAAAACAGAGGCAAGACATGAAAAGAAAAGATATTTATATATATTTACAGGATTGTTTACATGATAGTTCATAACATCCGAAATAGAAACTAAGGGACTAAGTTTCTTGGTTAACCCCGGGGTCGGTCTTTTCTCCCTCGGGTTCCTCCTCGCTCCCGAATCCGCTCTTGCTCCCATCATCGTCATCATCGTCATCGTCATCATCGAAAGCCAAGGCTTCATCATCGGCTTCGAGCTCCTTATCCCTTTTTATTTCTTTAGTGATGTCAAAACCTCGAGCATGGATCTCCTCGAGGGTCTCCCTTCGAGATCGGCACTTAGCAAATTCCACAGCCCAATATGCTCGAGTGTCGGTGGTCTCAGCTGCCTCTTTTTCTTGTACTTGAGCTGCTTCGGCATTAGCCTGATAAACGGCCACGAATGCATCTGCATTGGCCTTTGCCTTTTCGGCATCAGATTCAGCCTTAGCAAGTTCATAGGCCAACCAAGCCTCGAGCTCCTCTATTATTCTTACTTGAGTAGAGCTATTTTCCTTCATACTTTGAAGTTGATTTCCGGTCGATGACAGTTGGGCTCGAGCGATCTCTTTCTCTACAGCGAAGCGATCCATACCTCCTTTTCACTTCAAGGACTCTGCTTGTATCACATCGACCTCCTCTCGGAGTTTCCCGATCATCTCATTTTTTTGCTGTAGCTGCGAGACCGAACATTTAGCCATCATTCCGGTATCGAGCCTATAGGCTTCTAAAAGTATCATTACCTGCTCGGATAGATCGGTTTTATCTTGGCGAGCCTTGGCCAACTCGGCTCGGAGGTCTTTGATTTCTTCTCCCCTTTGCCCTATGAGTAGTTTAAGGGAGTTCCTCTCCTCCATGACCCGTTGAAGATTAGTCTCCAATCGATGCTACTCAGCCCGAGAACGAGAACATGCTTCTCGATGCACCACCATGGCCTGTGAAGAAAGAAGAGAAGAAATTAGGAAAAAACATCAAAACACAAAAAGTGGCAATATCAACAGAAAGAGTTAAGAGCTTACCCGATCAAAGCTAGCTGCACTTCACAGAGAAAGCCCGACACTTCACTAGGGCCAACAACGTCCTCGACCCCCGTAAACAGATCACAGAAAGGGTCTTCCCCTTCATGAGACCAGCTCATCTCAAGGGCCCCCAAAGCTTGGGCTTCTCGAATAGCCCCTTCGGAAAAGGCAGGGAGAGTGGGCGAATCTCCGATTACTATTGCCCCAGGCGACTCGCTCGGGGCGTTCTCTTCAGTTCGTAGAGCTTCAGGTCCGTCCACTTCCGATGTACCCACTATTTGTTGACTTCGGTAGGAAGCGTCCTTGACCTCTAATGACTCAGAGACTTTGCCTAAACCTCCCTCTAATCTCTCCTCGATCCGAGGCAGAGCCTGGTGAATCATCATCGATTCAGCCACCTTCGAGACATCTGTGCTTCTCTTCACTCGGGCCGCTAGCGCATACCCATTGTTTTCTTCTTCTCCTTCATCTTCATCCCTTAGATGCAGAACTGATTCTACAGTCAAAGGAATGGTATCCTTCGGCTTATGATCCGTCCTCTTCATCAGTTTTGGATCTTCGGGAATAGAGTCCCTTTTCCTCTTATGTTCCTTCATCGGCTTTGGAACAGAGGCCGAAGCCTCTTCCTCGGCGGACGGAGGCCTCAGAACCGCATCCTTGTCTACACCTACATATGGGAAAATTTATTAATGTATATGAGGGGCATCTCGTTCGAACTACTAAAAAATACGAGGAAGGGACTTACCATGATTTTTCTCTTCCCATCGGCCCTTCGATAAGTCAAGCCATGAACGTTCGGCGTATGTGCAAGTCAAAATCAGAGCCCAAACCCAACTCTTGAGATTGGGAACTATGCCGGGCATCCAAGGGACCGCTTCATCACAAGAGGGGAATATCGGTGAGAAAAGAAACAGAAAGGCAAAGCAATAAGAGATAACAGCAGAATTACACTTAAGCTTCATGTTCCACTCTTAGAGAAATGGCATCTTTTCGATCGGAATCAGGTCTGAAGTCCTCACTCGAACGAACCTGCCCATCCAGCCTCGATCCTTGTCCTCATCTATGCTCGAGAATAGGGCCTTGGTATCCCGACGCTGAAGTTTTATTAACCCTCCTCGAAAAGGGCGAGGACGGTACAAACTGATGAGATGATCGAGGGTGAAAGGCATCCCCTTGATGTTGTTCACGAAGTATCATATCAGGATAACGATCCGTCAAAAGGAAGGATGGATCTAGCCGAGGGTTATTAGGTATTTACGACAAAACTCTACGATACCGGGGTCGAGGGGGCCTAACGTGAAAGGGTAAGTAGTAATATCCTCTTCGGAAGACGGTATTACCACTACTTTGTTCCCTCAGTTACAATCCTTTTTTATCTGCTCGATGTACCCCCAAGTCATCAAACAAATATATCTCGATACAGGTTCACATCGGCCGGGAACCGATGAGCCTTTATCGAGTTTAAAATTGAAGGTTAGAACACATGCCGCCGGAATGCAATCCTCAGGCTGAGGATCCACCGGTGTTTTGTCGATGGCAGATTGGGAAGAAGAAGCCTTTTCTTTTTGGGGGACGGTTTTTGATGTCTTCACCATTTTTGCATTCAAAGAAGGTGACAAAGATTTGGTGGTTTTGAAGAAATGTTTTGCATAAAAGAATCACAGATTTGCGGAGTAAACTCAAAAGAGACGAAAAGAAAGTTAGAAAATTTGGAAGATTGAAGACATAAAAACGATAAATGGTGAAAGGAAGAACTATTTATAGATTGAAGCAATGACGGTTCAATATCAGTGGTGGCCGACCACCGTCTGATATTTAATAATTTCAGCGGTGGCCGACCACCGTCTGACATTCATTAAATGCCTTGATAAGCTAAACCGACGGATAGTTCTAACGTGGTCGTGCTCGATGCAAACGTCAGCATATATCCAATCGATCCATTAAGAAATCATATCGTTTCTCACCATATCTTTTTCGAGAAACGAGGGGACTATATGTATACGGTCGAAATAAATTTCAGCCTTCGTACTATTGATCGAGGACGAAATATAATGGATCGAAGAAATTCTTTATAATATCGAGATAGGACCCGAAGAAGATACGAACGAGCTTCAATATTTGGGGACTGATCAAGCACCGAGTTCGAAGTCATCATCGAGCTCGGGTCCAGATCAAACTGTTTTGAGATGTTATGGAATCGAGCTTGAGGGGCAAAAGCCAGCCGATATCGATCCCAGACCCCGAGTCAGCACCGAGCTCAAATCCGTATCGAGCTCTAAAACAATACCGACCGATAACGAGTTCGATCAAAGCTCGATCTCGCAGACAACATCCATTGCAACCACACTATAGGAAGGAATCCCGGCAGGAATTAGGGAAAAGATGATCTATCATGGGTTTTCCACTATGTATTTTTAATTATATTTAAAGTAGGATCCTCCACTATAAAGAGCATATCTACATTTCTGTAAAGGGGACGGAGCATTGTAACTAAAAACATCATACATTCCTATATTGAAGGGATATTCTTTTAAGCTTTATACATTGATTCATCTTGCTCAATTCTAAAAGTCATCTTCTTACCAACCTAGTTTATTTTTAGCTTTCTTTGTAACCCACAGTTAATATTTTTATTTATCCCTACGATTTATATTACATTATACCATGTGTCCTTAGAATTGCGTAAAAACATAACTCTATCCATTTTCCGGATAAAAAAGATAATATAAAAAACTTAAAACATTTAATAATATTTATCTCTTGTAAAACAAAAAAAGAACCAGGCATGTTAGGAGCAGGGCGGAGTAAGGTGGGCGGAAGGTCGAACCCCTTCAACCGAAAATTATCTTGTGTACATACGGATGAAATAGATTTCGGCCTTCGTACTATCGATCGGGGTCAAAATATAATGGATCGAAGAAAGTCTTTGTAACATCGAGATAGGACCCGAAGAAGACACGAACGAGCTTCAATTTTTGGGGACTGATCAAGCACCGAGTTCGAAGTCGTCATTGAGCTCGGGTCCAGATCAAACTGTGTTGAGATGTTATGGAATCGAGCTTGAGGTGCAAAAGCCAGCCGATATCGAGCCCAGACCCCGAGTCAGCACCGAGCTCAAGTCCGTATCGGGCTCTAAATCAATCCCGACCGATACCAAGTCTGATCAAGCTTGAGCTCGCATATAAGAGCCATTGCAACCACACTAAGGGAAGGAATCCCAGCAGGAATTAGGGAAAAACTGATCTATCATGGGTTTCCCACTATGTATTTTTAATTATATTTAAAGTAGGATCCTCCACTATAAAGAGCATAACTACATTTCTGTGACGGAGCATTGGAACAAAAAACATCATACATTCCTCTATTGAAGGGATTTTTTTTAAGCTTTATACATTGATTAATCTTGCTCAATTCTAAAAGTCATCTTCTTTCCAACCTTATTTATTTAGCGTTCTTTGTAATCCACAGTTGATATTTATACTTATCCCTACGATTTGTATTAAATTATTCCACGTGACCTTAGAACTGCGTACAAATTTAACTATATATGTTTTTCTGGTAAACAGTTTGGCGCCCACCGTAGGACTAAGGATAACATTGGTTGTTTGATACGAATCTACAAAAACACACCATTTTGCACTTGTTTCCGTAAGTATCTTTGGTTTCGGATTAGCAACAACTAACTATCGATTAAATGGTCTTACCTATCGACAATGAAGCTGGTCTTCAAGTGAAAATAACAACTTGATACCCAATACCGAA
This sequence comes from Nicotiana otophora, assembly GCA_000715115.1. Taxonomy (NCBI): domain Eukaryota; kingdom Viridiplantae; phylum Streptophyta; class Magnoliopsida; order Solanales; family Solanaceae; genus Nicotiana; species Nicotiana otophora. The sequence goes on from AWOL01S0020131.1 coordinate 16,714, forward strand.
AGACGGCTTGTCAGCGCCGTCAGAGCCCAAATCAAAGTGCCGATAGACATTAATTCGCATGTGGCCATCGAGGCAAACCTACATTCTGAACCTGAAAACAGCATTCACGGGGGCATTCGATTTGAAGTTCAAGACACCCATAACGCCGAGGAAAACAGTCAACCTCGAGAAAACGCCATGCAATGGAACCAACACTAATACGATCAAATAAGCAGGGGTCGGGGACTAATCCCGAAATTGCTAAGATGTACGAAGAACTAACCAAACAAATAGAATCGGGAGAAAGTAAGATCGAAGCAAACGACAAAAAGGTAGAAACATATAGCTCCAGGGTTGATCAGATCCCGGCAGCACCACCGATACTGAATGGCCTAGATTCCAAAAGATTCGTACAGAAGCCTTTCCCCCCAAGCGCGGCTCCTAAACCGATCCCAAAGAAATTTTGCATGCCCGAGATTTCTAAATATAACGGAACTAGCGATCCAAACGAACATGTCACCTCATACACATGTGTCATCAAAGGGAACGACCTTGAGGATGATGAGATCGAATCCGTATTACTGAAAAAATTTGGTGAAACCTTATCGAAGGGAACGATGATATGGTATCATAATTTACCATCTAATTCTATCAATTCCTTTGCTATGCTTGCAGATTCCATCGTAAAAGCACACAACGAGCCATAAAAGTTGAGACCAGGAAGTCAGACCTATTCAAGGTAAGACAAAAGGATAACGAGATGATAAGGGCGTTCCTAACTCGTTTCAAATGGAACGAATGGATCTGCCACCGGTCACAAACGATGGGGTTGTTCAGGCTTTCACTCAAGGTCTGAACAAACGAAGTTGGATGGCTTCACAACGGTTGAACCATAACCTGATCGAGTACCTAACTATTACTTGGGCCGACGTACATAATCGGTACCAATAGAAAATTAGAGTCGAAGACGATCAGTTGGGGTCGAGACCCGCTGCTCGAAGGGATATGAATCGAGAACAAGGTCCGATCAGAGACCGATACCGATCGTATAGTGAGAATCCCAGAACCAATGAATTGAGACATAACCCCGGACAAAGCAATAAAAGAAGTGATCGAGGTCAAGGATCTCTGGGGTTGATGAACAGGAATGGGCTCGACAGGCCTACCGGATCTAAAGCAGCACCACGATTATCGGAGTATAACTTCAGTATCGATGCGCCCGCCCTCATGTCGGCTATCGGACACATCAAAGACACTAAATGGCCTCGACCCATGCAAACCGATCCTGCCCAGAGGAATCCCAATCAAATGTGCGAATATCATGGCACCCATGGCCAAAGAACTGAAGACTGCAGGCAACTAAGAGAGGAGGTAGCTCGGTTATTCAATAAAGGACACTTTCGAGAATTTTTAAGTGACAGGGCCAAGCACCATTTCAAAAACAGGGATTTCGGCAAACAAAACAAATAATAAGAACCACATCATCATCCACATGATCACCGGAGGAATCGATACCCCTCAAGGGCCAGTGCTCAAACGCACTAAGACATCGATTGTCAGAGAAAAGCGACATCGAACTCAGGACTACACACCCATAGGAACTTTGGCCTTTAATGATGAAGATGCAAAAGGAGTCATGCAACCTCATAATGATGCACCGGTAATATCCGTACTTATGAATAAAACTAAAGTTAAGTGTGTGTTAATTGATCCAAGTAACTCATCCAATATTATTAGATCGAAGGTGGTACAATAGCTCAGTCTACAGAACCAGATCGTACCTGCAACCCTGGTTCTAAACGGGTTCAATATGGCATGTGAAACTACTAAAGGTGAGATAATTTTGCCGATAAACGTGGTCGGGACCATCCAGGAAACAAAGTTCCACGTAATCGAAGGCAACATGAGGTACAACGCCCTTTTTGGAAGGCCATGGATCCACAACATGAGAGCTGTATCTTCGACCCCACACCAGATTCTTAAATTCACAACACTAAAGGAAGTCAAAACAGTGTACGGAGAACAACCAGCTGCAAGGGAAATGTTTGCCGTCGAAGAAGCAATTATGATATCCTCACCTTCGTCAGCAAAGGAATTAGACTTAAAAGGGAAACGAGATGCCAAATAGGAATTACAGACGTCAGCTTCAACCCAACCGAAAAATCAAAAAATTGAGGTAGATGATGATCAATCTATCCATCAATCTTTCGTGGTTCCTGATGATTCCGATGCTACACAATCAACGATTGAAGAATTGGAGCAAGTCGTACTAATCGAGCATTTTCCCCAACGAAAGGTATGCCTGGGGATAAGATTAACCCCCGAACTCAGAAAAAGACTCATTCAATTTCTTATCGATAACATAGATAATTTTTCTTGGTCCCATTTAGATATAGCGGGAATCCCACCAGATATAACGACGCATCGGCTAAGCTTGGACCCGAGGTTCAAATCGGTGAAGCAAAAGAGAAGACCCCAGTCCGAGGTAAAACACGCATTCATAAAGGACGAGGTAACTAAACGTCTCAAAATAGGGTCTATGCGGGAGGTAAAATATCCCTAATAGTTAGCCAATGTAGTTGTAGTCCCTAAAAAGGGGAACAAACTTAGAATGTACATAAATTATAAGAATTTGAACAAGGCATGTCCCAAAGATTCTTTTCCACTGCCCAACATCGATCTCATGATCGATGCCAAGGCCGTCCACGGCCGTCTACAAGGTCCTTAGTTTTCTCGATGCCTATTCAGGGTATAATCAAATCCAAATGAACCTGAAAGACCAGGAAAATACTTCATTTGTAACCAAGTATGGAACATATTATTATAATGTAATGCCCTTCGGGCTAAAAAATGCAGGCGCTACTTATCAACGCTTAGTCAATAAGATGTTCGAAGAACAAATAGGTAAATCAATGGAAGTTTATATTGATGACATGCTAGTTAAGTCCCTGCGCGTAGAGGACCATTTGGCTCATTTGCAGGAAACATTCGAGATTTTAAGGAAGTACAAAATGAACTCAACTCCGAGAAATGTGCTTTCGGTGTCGGTTCGGGTAAATTCCTCGGCTTCATGGTATCAAATCGGGGGATCGATATCAACCCTGATAAAATCAAAGCCATCGCCATCCTAGACAATGTAAAAGTCATGCAGAGGCTAACGAGGTGGATTGTCGCCTTAGGCCAATTCGATTCAAGGTCGTCGGATCGAAGCCATAAATTTTTGTCTCTACTCAAAAAGAAAAATAATTTCGCTCGGACCCCGGAATACTACCAGGCATTAGAGGAATTGAAGCGATACCTATCGAGCCCACCACTGTTTCATACTCCAAAATCTGACGAAACGCTTTGCTTGTGCTTGGCAGTATTGGAAATCACGGTAAGTGGCGTCCTCGTTCGAGAAGAGAAAGGTACGCAATTTTCCATTTATTATGCGAGTCGAACCTTAGGAGAAGCAGAAACTAGATATCCACACTTAGAGAAATTAGCACTTGCGCTGATAAGCGCCTCTAGAAAGTTAAGACCATACTTTCAATGTCACCCCATATGCGTATTCATCACGTACCCACTTCGTAATATTTTGCGTAAACCCGAACTATCGGGCCGATTGGCCAAATGGGTCGTCGAACTCAGTGGGTACGATATCGAATATCAGCCCCGCACGACCATCGAATCTCAAATTTTAGTGGACTTCGTGGCCGACTTCACGCCTACCCTCGTACCCAAAGTCAAAAAAGAACTCTTGTCGAAATCGGGTACATCATCGGGGGTATGGATCCTTTTCACGGACGGGGCCTCAAACGTGAAGTGGTCCGGGGTAGGCATTGTTTTAAAGCCACCTATGGGTAGCACTATTAGGCAATCTATAAAAACTATTAGATTGACTAACAACGAAGCCGAGTATGAGGCCATGATTGCAGGCCTCGAGTTAGCTAAAAGCTTGGGAGCGGAAGTCATCGAAGCCAAATGTGACTCCTTACTGGTGGTAAATCAAGTGAACTAAACATTCGAAGTTCGAGATGATAGAAGGTATTTGGACAAATTGCATGTCACTTTGCACCATTTCAAAGAATGGACTTTACAGTATGCATCTCGAGGACAAAACAGCGAGGCCGATGCACTTGCAAATATAGGATCATCGGTCGACGAAGACGAAATCTACTCGAGTACTGTCATTCAACTCTTGAGATCCGTAATCGAAGAAGGTCATGCCGAGATAAATTCTACAAGCTTAACCTGTGATTGGAGGAATAAGTATATTGGATACTTGAAGAATGGAAAGCTCCCATCAGACCCTAAAACTTTGAGGGCTCTACGAACCAAAGCCGCTCGATTCATATTATCTGCAGATGGAACGTTATACCGAAGAACATTCGATAGTCCATTGGCAGTATGTTTAGGTCCAGGAGACACCGACTACATCTTACGTGAGATTCACGAGGGTACTTGTGGAAATCACTCCGGAGCCGATTCATTAGTCCGAAAAATAATTAGGGCAGGGTATTATTGGATCGATATGGACAAAGATGCAAAGGAGTTTGTTCGAAAATGTGACAAATGTCAAAGGTTTGCACCAATGATCCATCAGCCCCGGAGATCAACTTCACTCAGTACTATCCCCCTGGCCATTCATGAAATGGGAAATATATATCGTCGGCCCTCTGCCATCTGCCCCAGGTAAAGCTAAATTTATTTTATTTATGACTGACTATTTTTCTAAATAGGTTGAAGCACAAGCATTCGTAAAAGTAAGAGAGAAAGAGGTTATAGACTTTATCTGGGATCATATCGTATGTCGATTCGGGATACCCGCTAAAATAGTGTACGACAATGGGAAACAGTTCATCGGAAGCAAAGTGACAAAATGCCTCGAAGACCACAAAATAAAAAGGATATTATCTACACCGTATCACCCTAGCGGGAACGGACAGACCGAGTCAACAAACAAAACTATCATTCAAAACCTAAAGAAAAGGTTGAATGACGCTAAGGGGAAATGGAGAGAAACCCTACCCGGAGTTCTTTGGGCATATCGAACAACATCAAAATCTAGTACGGGGGCAACCCCGTTCTCCTTAGTATATGGCTCCGAAGCTTTGATTCCGGTCGAAGTCGGGGAACCCAGCGCCAGGTTTCGATATACAACATAAGAGTCAAATGACGAAGCTATGAATACTAGCCTCAAATTATCAGATGAAAACGAGAACTAGCCTCAAATTATCAGATGAAAACGAGAAGCTGCTCTCGTCCGATTGGCCGCCCAAAAATAGCGAATCGAAAGATACTATAATCGAAGAACCAAGATTCGCCATTTTAAACTCGGGGACTTAGTGTTGAGAAAAGTCACCCTCAGCACCCGAAATCCAAACGAAGGAAAATTGGGTCCGAACTAGGAAGGACCGTATCAGGTTCTCGAAAACGCCGGAAAAGGATCCTACAAGCTCGGCATTATAAACAGCACATCCCTATCAAATAATTGGATACTACTGCTAAGGTACGACCCTCCCATATTCATTTATATTTTGAAACTAACCCATGCAGGAGTTCGATCAGGAGCAATGATGGATCCTTCAGTACGAAGCCCTAGGTCTGAAAGCACGCGTTGCACTCTTTTCCCGTAGACCGATTGTATCCCAAATGGGTTTTTTGGCAAGGTTTTTAATGAGACAACCATTGATCGTGCTAACTTAGAAACAATTCGACAGTATCCGAGGCCTCTTTAAAATCGACCTCGAATACTGTGGGGGCATCATATATGAGGTTCGATGCCAGAAAGTTTCTTCACGACAACAGAGTTCCAATAGGAAATATTATAAGAGCTAAATGGTCAAAGTGAACCATGCTCATATAGTTGGCCCGAGCCTTGACACAAAACACGAATACATGTATAATGACTTATAAAGAAAACTTTCTTCTTCACTGATATCTTATATCCAAGGAAAATTCCTCTATGTTGACATTTATTATGCAAACACGCGTAAGGGCCGACCATTACCCCTTAAATCTGGGACTGCCAATCGAAAATCAACAAGTTCGAGCAAGCACTCGCTGGAATACTAAGACTACGGGCTACTCTTATTTTGAGTTCGAGAAATAACTCACTCAATCGTTAAGCTTACGGGCTACGTCACTTCGATTTCGAAATCACTCACTCGAAAAATAAGCCTACGAGCTACTCTTATTTTGAGTTCGAGAAATCACTCACTCAATAATCGAAGCCTACGGGCTACATTACTTCGAGTTCGAAATCACTCACTCGAAAAATAAGCCTATGGGCTACTCTTATTTTGAGTTCGAGAAATCACTCACTTAATCATTAAGCCTACGGGCTACGTTACTTCGAGTTCAAAATCTCTCACTCGAAAAATAAGCCTACGGGCTACTCTTATTTTGAGTTCGAGAAATCACTCACTAAATAATTAAAGCCTACGGGCTACATTACTTCGGGTTCGAAATCACTCACTCGAAAACTAAGCCTAAAGGCTACTCTTATTTTGAGTTTGAGAAATCACTCACTCAATCATTAAGCCTACAGGCTACGTCACTTCGAGTTCGAAATCTCTCACTTGAAAAATAAGCCTACGGGCTACTCTTATTTTGAGTTCGAGAAATCACTCACTCAATAATAAAAGCCTACGGGCTACATTACTTCGAGTTCGAAATCACTCACTTGAAAAATAAGCTTACGGGCTACTCTTATTTTGAGTTCGAGAAATCACTCACTCAATAATCAAAGCCTACGGGCTACTCTTATTTTGAGTTCGAGAAATCACTCACTCAATCATTAAAGCCTACGGACTACATTACTTCGAGCTCAAGAGCACTCACTATAAAGGCTACAAAATTCGAATTCGATTAAATTGCTTAAAGACTTATAAAAACATTCATAAAGCATGAATGAAATGATAAATTCACAAGATAAAATAAAACAGAGGCAAGACAGGAAAAGAAAAGATATTTATATATATTTACAGGATTGTTTACATGATAGTTCACAACATCCGAAATAGGAACTAAGGGACTAAGTTTCTTGGTTAACCCCGGGTTCGGTCTTTTCTCCCTCGGGTTCCTCCTCGCTCCCGGATCCGCTCTTGCTCCCATCATCATCATCATCGTCATCGTCATCATCGGAAGCCAAGGCTTCAGCATCAGCTTCGAGATCCTTAGCCCTTTTTATTTCTCCAGCGAGGTCAAAACCTCGAGCATGGATCTCCTCGAGGGTCTCCCTCCGAGAATAGCACTTAGCAAGTTCAGCAGCCCAATATGCTCGAGTGTCGGTGGTCTCGACTGCCTCTCTTGCTTGTACCTGAGCTACTTTGGCATCAGCCCGATAAACGGCCACGAATGCATCCGCATCGGCCTTGGCCTTTTGGGCATCAGATTCGGCCTTAGCAAGTTCATAGGCCAACCGAGCCTCGAGCTCCTCTATTCTTCTTACTTGAGCAGAGCTTTTTTCCTTCATACTTTGAAGTTGATTCCCGGCCGATGACATTTGGGCTCGAGCAATCTCTTTCTCTGCAGTGAAGTGATCCATACATCCCTTTCACTTCAAGGACTCCGCTTGTATCACATCGACCTCCTCCCGGAGTTTCCCGATCATCTTAATTTTTTTGCTGCTGCAGCTTTGAGACCGAAAATTTAGCCATCATTCCGGTATCGAGCCCATAGGCTTGTAAAAGTATCGTTACCTGCTCGGACAAATCGGTCTGATCTTGGTGAGCCTTGGCCAACTCGGCTCGGAGGTCTTTGATTTCTTCTCCCCTTTGCCCTATGAGGAGTTTAATGGAGTGCCTCTCCTCCGTGACCTATTGAAGATCAGTCTCCAACCGATGTTGCTCAGCCCGAGACCGAGAACATGCTTCCCGATGCACCACCACGACCTACGAAGAAAGAAGAGAAGAAATTAGGAAAAAACATCAAAACATAAAAAGTGGTAATATCAAAAGAAAGAGTTAAGAGCTTACCCGATCCAAAGCTAGCTACACTTCACAGAGAAAGCCTGACACATCACTAGGGCCAGCAGCTTCCTTGACCCCCGTAAACAAATCACGGAAAGGGTCCTCCCCTTCATAAGACCGGCTCATCTCGAGGGCCCCCAAAGCTTGGGCTTCTCAAATAGACCCTTCGGAAAAAGCAGGGAGAGTGGGCGAATCTCCGATTACTATTTCCTCAGGCGACTCGCTCGGGGCATTCTCTTCAGTTCGGAGAGCTTCAGGACCGGCCCCTTCCGATGTACCCACTGTTTGTTGACTTTGGTAGGAAGTGTCCTCGACCTTTAATGACTCGGGGACTTTGCCTGAACCTCCCTCTAATCTCTCCTTGGTCCGAGGCAGAGCCTGGTGAATCATCATCGATTCAGCCGCCTTCGGGTATCAGTGCTTCTCTTCACTCGGGCTGCCAGCGCGGACCCGTAGTTTTCTTCTTCTCCTTCGTCTTCATCCCTTAGACGCAGAACCGATTCTACAGTCAAAGGAATGGTATCCTTTGGCTTACGAGCCGTCCTCTTCTTTGATTTTGGATCTTCGGGAATGGAGGCCCTTTTCCTCTTATGTTCCTTCATCGGCTTTAGAATAGAGGCTGAAGCCTCTTCCTCGGCGGACGGAGGCCTCAGAACCACATCCTTGCCTACACCTACATACGGGAAAATTTATTAATGTATATGAGGGGCATCTCGTTCGAACTACCAAAAAAATATAGGGAAGGGACTTACCATGATGTTTTGCTTCCCATCGGCCCTTTGATAAGTCACGCCATGAACGCTCGGCATATGCGGAGGTCGAAACCAGAGCCCGTACCCAGCTCTTGAGATCGGGAACTGTGCCGGGCATCCAAGGGACCTATGCATCACGAAGAGGGGGATATCTGTGAGAAAAGAAACAGAAAGGCAAAGCAATAAGAGATAACAACAGAATTACACTTAAGCTTCATGTTCCACTCTTCGGGAAAGGGCATCTTTTCGATCGGAATCAGGTCCGAAGTCCTCACTCGAACAAACCTGCCCATCCAGCCTCAATCCCTGTCCTCATCTATGCTCGAGAATAGGGCCTTGGTAGCCCGACATTGAAGTTTTATTAACCTTCCTCGAAAAGGGTGAGGATGGTACAAACGGATTTGATGATTGAGGGTGAAAGGCATCCCCTTGATTTTGTTCATGAAGTATCGGATCAGGATAACAATCCGCCAAAAGGAAGGATGGATCTGGCCGAGGGTTATTAGGTATTTACAATAAAACTCTACGATACCGGGGTCGAGGGGGCCTAACGTGAAATGGTAAGTGTACACACTTAAAAACCCTTTCATGTAAGTAGTAATATCCTCTTCGAAAGACGGTATTACCACTTCTTTGTTCCCCAAGTTACAATCCTTTTTTATCTATTTGATGTACCCCCGGGTCATCGAACAAATATATCTCGATACAGATTCATATCGGCCGAGAACCGATGAGCCTTTATCGAGTTTGAAATCGGAGGTTAGAACACATGCCGCCAGAATGCATTCCTCAAGCCGAGGATCCACCGATTGGGAATAAGAAGCCTTTTCTTTTTGGGGGACGGTTTTTGATGTCTTCACCATTTTTGGATTCAAAGAAGGTGACAAAGATTTGATAGTTTTGAAGAAAAGTTTTGTAGAAAAGAATCACAGATCTGCGGAGTAAACTCAAAAGAGGCGAAAAGAAATTTAGAAAATTTGGAAGATTGAAGACGTAAAAATGATAAATGGTGAAAGGAAGAACTATTTATAGATTGAAGCAATGGTGGTTCATTATCAGCGGTGGCCGATCACCGTCTGGCATGCATTAAATGCCTTGATAAGCTAAACTGACGGACAGTTATAACGTGCGTCACGGTCGGGCTCAATGCAAACGTCAGCATATATCCAATCGAGCCATTGAGAAATCATATCGTTTCTCACCACATCTTTCCCGAGAAACGAGGGGACTATCTGTATACGGTCGAAATAGATTTCGGCTTTCGTACTATCGATCGGGGTCGAAATATAATGGATCGAAGAAATTCTTTGTAATATCGAGATAAAATCCGAAGAAGACACGAACGAGCTTTAATTTTCGGGGACTGATCAAGCACCGAGTTCGAAGTCGTCATCGAGCTCGGGTCCAGATCAAACTGTGTTGAGATGTTATGGAATCGAGCTTGAGGGGCAAAAGCCAGCCGATATCGAGCCCAGACCTCAAGTCAGCACCGAGCTCAAGTCCGTATCGAGCTCTAAAACAATACCGACCGATACCAAGTCCGATCAAGCTCGATCTCGCAGACAAGAGCCATTGCAACCACACTAAGGGAAGGAATCCCGGCATGAATTAGGAAAAGGCTGATCTATCATGGGTTTTCCACTATATATTTTTAATTATATTTAAAGTAGGATCCTCCACTATAAAGAGCATAGCTACATTTCTGTAAAGGGGACAGAGCATTGTAACTAAAAACATCATACATTCCTATATTGAAGGGATATTCTTTTAAGTTTTATACATTGATTCATCTTGCTCAATTCTAAAAGTCATCTTCTTTCCAATATTTAGCGTTCTTTGTAATCCACGGTTGATATTTCTATTTATCCCTACGATTTGTATTAAATTATACCACGTGTTCTTAGAACTGCGTACAAATTCAATTCTATCCGTTTTTCGGGTAAACAAGATAATATAAAAAAATTGAAATATTTAATAATATTTATCTCTTGTAAAACAAAAAAGAACCAGGCATGTTAGGAGCAGGGCAGAGTTAGGGGGGGCGGAAGGGGTTCAACCGAACCCCTTCAACCGAAAATTATATTGTATACATAAGGTCAATTTGTTTTCTATGCTGAATCCCCTTAGCTTTTTCGCGTGTTTATTTTTTTTTATTTTTTGAATCCCCTTGGTGAAAATTCAGTTTTCGCCGCTGGTTAGAGAGATGTTGAATCTCATTCAAGTCTCATTGTCTCTTCCCTCGGAAAAACTTATCTGATCATGTAAAGCCTAGCTAGTCGATAACGGTTGGAAATCTTGTGATCTTTAACATAATTGTCTTCGGCCAAAAACCATTATATGCTGGAAAATTTACTTCTCTATGAACAAGTTATACAAGAACTTTAAAGGTAGGGAAATGCATCCCAAACGGCCTATCTACTCACATGCTGCAAACTATCACTCTCTTTTCTTGTGGATCAACACAGTGAAATTCTGTTGTTTCCTCTTCAAAATATTTCACTGTAATGAGGTTTAAAATATGTTGTTTAATGCTTGAACTAAACAACAGCATAATAAAAATGCTCTTAGATAGATAATTTAGTAGTCTCGGGTAAAACATTATTGTACATCAACCACAAACTTGGACATTGTTCTACATAAAGATTTTAGTTTTTTCTGAAGGAATATAATGATGTTCACTGCTGCTTAGCGACATGGCGCCAGGTCACTCTTCACAGTCTTAAAAGATCAAGACCAGAATTATTTAGTGGCCTGGAGAAAAACTCAGTGATGTAATCAATTACAAGAAATTCTTTATATACTGCAGGTNTCGATGCACCACCACGACCTGCGAAGAAAGAAGAGAAGAAATTAGGAAAAGACATCAAAACATAAAAAGTGGTAATATCAAAAGAAAGAGTTAAGAGCTTACCCGATCCAAAGCTAGCTACACTTCACAGAGAAAGCCCGACACATCACTAGGGCCAGCAGCTTCATCGACCCCCGTAAACAAATCACAGAAAGGGTCCTCCCCTTCATGAGACCGGCTCATCTCGAGGGCCCCCAAAGCTTGGGCTTCTCAAATAGACCCTTCGAAAAAGGCAGGGAGAGTGGGCGAATCTCCGATTACTATTTCCCCAGGCGACTCGCTCGGGGCGTTCTCTTCAGTTTGGAGAGCTTCAGGACTGGCCCCTTCTGATGTACCCACTGTTTGTTGACTTCGGTAGGAAGTGTCCTCGACCTTTAATGACTCGGGTACTTTGCCTGAACCTCTCTCTAATCTCTCCTTGGTTTGAGGCAGAGCCTGGTGAATCATCATCGATTCAGCTGCCTTCGGGATATGAGTGCTTCTCTTCACTCGGGCTGCCAGCACGGACCCGTAGTTTTCTTCTTCTCCTAAGTCTTCATACCTTAGACGCATAACCGATTCTACAGTCAAAGGAATGGTATCCTTCGGCTTACGAGCCGTCCTCTTCTTTGATTTTGGATCTTCGGGAATGGAGGCCCTTTTCCTCTTATGTTCCTTCATTGGCTTTAGAACAGAGGCCGAAGCCTCTTCCTCGGTGGACGGAGGCCTCAGAACCGCATTCTTGCCTACACCTACATACGGAAAAATTTATTAATGTATATGAGGGGCATCTCATTCGAACTACCAAAAAGTATGGGGAAGGGACTTACCATGATGTTTTGCTTCCCATCGGCCCTTTGATAAGTCACGCCATGAACGTTCGACGTATGTGGAGGTCGAAACCAGAGCCCGTACCCAGCTCTTGAGATCAGGAACTGCGCCGGGCATCCAAGGGACCTCTGCATCACGAAGAGGGGGATATCGGTGAGAAAAGAAACAGAAAGGCAAAGCAATAAGAGATAACAACAGAATTACACTTAAGCTTCATGTTCCACTCTTCGGGAAAGGGCATATTTTCGATCGGAATCAGGTCCGAAGTCCTCACTCGAACGAACCTGCCCATCCAGCCTCAATCCCTGTCC
>AWOL01S0020132.1:0-14300 GCA_000715115.1 Nicotiana otophora
ATATCCTACGGAGGGAATTTGGGGTCGTGACAATANCGAGAATAGGGCCTTGGTAGCCCGACATTGAAGTTTTATTAACCTTCCCCGAAAAGGGTGAGGACAGTACAAACGGATTTGATGATTGAGGGTGAAAGGCATCCCCTCGATTTTGTTCACGAAGTATCGGATCAGGATAACAATCCGCCAAAAGGAAGGATGGATCTGGCCGAGGGTTATTAGGTATTTACGATAAAACTCTATGATACCGGGGTCGAGGGGGCCTAACGTGAAATGATAAGTGTACATACTTAAAAACCCTTTCACGTAAGTAGTAATATCCTCTTCGAAAGACGGTATTACCACTTCTTTGTTCCCCAAGTTACAATCCTTTTTTATCTATTCGATGTACCCCCGGGTCATCGAACAAATATATCTCGATACAGGTTCATATCGGCCGGGAACCGACGAGCCTTTATCGAGTTTGAAATCGGAGGTTAGAACACATGCCGCCGGAATGCATTCCTCAGGCCGAGGATCCACCGATTGGGAAGAAGAAGCTTTTTATTTTGGGGGGACGGTTTTTGATGTCTTCACCATTTTTGGATTCAAAGAAGGTGACAAAGATTTGGTAGTTTTGAAGAAAAGTTTTGTAGAAAAGAATCACAGATCTGCGGAGTAAACTCAAAAGAGGCGAAAAGAAATTTAGAAAATTTGGAAGATTGAAGATGTAAAAACGATAAATGGTGAAAGGAAGAACTATTTATAGATTGAAGCAATGGTGGTTCACTATCAACGGTGGCTGACCACCATCTGGCATGCATTAAATGCCTTGATAAGCTAAACCGACGGACAGTTATAACGTGCGTCACGGTCGGGCTCAATGCAAACGTCAGCATATATCCAATCGAGCCATTGAGAAATCATATCATTTCACACCACATCTTTCCCGAGAAACGAGGGGACTATCTGTATATGGTCGAAATAGATTTCGGCCTTCGTACTATCGATCGGGGTCGAAATGTAATGGATCGAAGAAATTCTTTGTAATATCGAGATAGGATCCGAAGAAGACACGAACGAGCTTTAGTTTTCGGAGACTGATCAAGCACCGAGTTCGAAGTCGTCATCGAGCTCGGGTCCAGATCAAACTGTGTTAAGATGTTATGGAATCGAGCTTGAGGGGCAAAAGCCAGCCGATATCGAGCCCAGACCCCAAGTCAGCACCAAGCTCAAGTCCGTATCGAGCACTAAAACAATACCGACCGATACCATGTCCGATCAAGCTCGATCTCGCAGACAAGAGACATTGCAACCACACTAAGGGAAGGAATCCCGGCATGAATTAGGGAAAAACTTATCTATCATGGGTTTCCCACTATGTATTTTTAATTATATTTAAAGTAGGATCCTCCACTATAAAGAGCATAGCTACATTTCTGTAAAGGGGACAGAGCATTGTAACTAAAAACATCATACATTCCTATATTGAAGGGATATTCTTTTAAGTTTTATACATTGATTCATCTTGCTCAATTCTAAGAGTCATCTTCTTTCCAACCTCGTTTATTTAGCGTTCTTTGCAATCCACGGTTGATATTTCTATTTATCCCTACGATTTATATTAAATTATACCACGTGTTCTTAGAACTGCGTACAAATTCAACTCTATCCATTTTTCGGGTAAACAACAACAACAACAACAACCCAGTATAATCCTACTAGTGGAGTCTGGGGAGGGTAGTGTGTACGCAGACCTTACCCCTACCCTGGGGTAGAGAGGCTGTTTCCAAATGACCCTCGGCATCCTTCCCTCCAAGAACTCCCCACCTTGCTCTTGGGGTGACTCGAACTCACAACCTCTTGGTTGGAAGTGGAGGGTGNTAATATAAAAAAATTGAAACATTGAATAATATTTATCTCTTGTAAAACAAAAAAGAACCAGGCATGTTAGGAGCAGGGCAGAGTTAGGTGGGCGGAAGGGGTTCAGCCGAACCCCTTCAACCGAAAATTATATTGTATACATAAGGTCAATTTGTTTTCCATGCCGAATCCCCTTAGTTTTTTTGCGTGTTTATTTTTTTTAATTTTTTGAATCCCCTTGGTGAAAATTCAGCTTTCGCCGCTGGTTAGAGAGATGTTGAATCTCATTCAAGTCTCATTGTCTCTTCCCTCGGAAAAACTTATCTGATCATGTAAAGCCTAGCTAGTCGATAACGGTTGGAAATCTTGTGATCTTTAACATAATTTTCTTCAGCCAAAAACCATTATATGCTGGAAATTTTACTTCTCTATGAACAAGTTATACAAGGACTTTAAAGGTAGGGAAATGCATCCCAAACGGCCTATCTACTCACATGCTGCAAAATATCACTCTCTTTTCTTGTGGATCACCACAGTGAAATTCTGCTGTTTCCTCTTCAAAATATTTCACTGTAATGAGGTTTAAAATATGTTGTTTAATGCTTGAAATAAACAACAGCATAATAAAAATGCTCTTAGATAGATAATTTAGTAGTCTCTGGTAAAACATTATTGTACAGCAAACCACAAACTTGGACATTATTCGACACAAAGATTTTAGTTTTTTCTGAAGGAATATAATGATGTTCACTGCTGCTTAGCGACATGGCGCCAGGTCACTCTTCACAGTCTTAAAAGATCAAGACCAGACTTATCTAGTGGCCTGGAGAAAAACTCAGTGATGTAATCAATTACAAGAAATTCTTTATATACTGCAGGTTTTTCGTCGGTTATAAGCTCTTTGATTGGACCATACATCTTTGGAGGTGTAAAAACACCAGTGAAGAAGCACGCCACTGAAATCCTTGGTCCTATCTGATTTGCTAAAACTCTATGATTCACACTTACAAACTTGTCATTTGATAGTATCTGTAACAAAATCACATTGAGATAAGTAATGAGTAATTTGTAAAAGATGAGGATAAACGAGACAAAAAGGTTGTGTTTTGTTGCAAACCTGAAGAAAGTCACCAATATTAACAACCAAACCTTGTTTAATCGGCTCAACATCGACCCACTGGTTATTATGCACGACTTGAAGACCACCGCTTTGATCTTGAAGCAGAATGGTAAGAAAATCAGGATCTGTGTGTTTATCGGTACCAATAGTTAGCTCTGGCTGTGGGCATGCCGGGTAGTAATGGCATACCAATGTTTGTCCCTTGGCACATTCCATGGCGTTTAAGTGGTCCGGTTTTAGCCCAAGAGCTTCTGATAGTAAGTTAAGAAGAGTTTCTCCTAGTTTTCTGACATGATTCATGAACTCAAGGAATGCTTCCCTAGACATTGGGAAAAGATCAGAGATTACAAAGTTACAATTTTTGGTAAAGATTTANGGACAGAGCATTGTAACTAAAAACATCATACATTCCTATATTGAAGGGATATTCTTTTAAGTTTTATACATTGATTCATCTTGCTCAATTCTAAAAGTCATCTTCTTTCCAATATTTAGCGTTCTTTGTAATCCACGGTTGATATTTCTATTTATCCCTACGATTTGTATTAAATTATACCACGTGTTCTTAGAACTGCGTACAAATTCAATTCTATCCGTTTTTCGGGTAAACAAGATAATATAAAAAAATTGAAACATTGAATAATATTTATCTCTTGTAAAACAAAAAAGAACCAGGCATGTTAGGAGCAGGGCAGAGTTAGGTGGGCGGAAGGGGTTCAGCCGAACCCCTTCAACCGAAAATTATATTGTATACATAAGGTCAATTTGTTTTCCATGCCGAATCCCCTTAGTTTTTTTGCGTGTTTATTTTTTTTAATTTTTTGAATCCCCTTGGTGAAAATTCAGCTTTCGCCGCTGGTTAGAGAGATGTTGAATCTCATTCAAGTCTCATTGTCTCTTCCCTCGGAAAAACTTATCTGATCATGTAAAGCCTAGCTAGTCGATAACGGTTGGAAATCTTGTGATCTTTAACATAATTTTCTTCAGCCAAAAACCATTATATGCTGGAAATTTTACTTCTCTATGAACAAGTTATACAAGGACTTTAAAGGTAGGGAAATGCATCCCAAACGGCCTATCTACTCACATGCTGCAAAATATCACTCTCTTTTCTTGTGGATCACCACAGTGAAATTCTGCTGTTTCCTCTTCAAAATATTTCACTGTAATGAGGTTTAAAATATGTTGTTTAATGCTTGAAATAAACAACAGCATAATAAAAATGCTCTTAGATAGATAATTTAGTAGTCTCTGGTAAAACATTATTGTACAGCAAACCACAAACTTGGACATTATTCGACACAAAGATTTTAGTTTTTTCTGAAGGAATATAATGATGTTCACTGCTGCTTAGCGACATGGCGCCAGGTCACTCTTCACAGTCTTAAAAGATCAAGACCAGACTTATCTAGTGGCCTGGAGAAAAACTCAGTGATGTAATCAATTACAAGAAATTCTTTATATACTGCAGGTTTTTCGTCGGTTATAAGCTCTTTGATTGGACCATACATCTTTGGAGGTGTAAAAACACCAGTGAAGAAGCACGCCACTGAAATCCTTGGTCCTATCTGATTTGCTAAAACTCTATGATTCACGCTTACAAACTTGTCATTTGATAGTATCTGTAACAAAATCACATTGAGATAAGTAATGAGTAATTTGTAAAAGATGAGGATAAACGAGACAAAAAGGTTGTGTTTTGTTGCAAACCTGAAGAAAGTCACCAATATTAACAACCAAACCTTGTTTAATCGGCTCAACATCGACCCACTGGTTATTACGCACGACTTGAAGACCACCGCTTTGATCTTGAAGCAGAATGGTAAGAAAATCAGGATCTGTGTGTTTATCGGTACCAATAGTTAGCTCTGGCTGTGGGCATGCCGGGTAGTAATGGCATACCAATGTTTGTCCCTTGGCACATTCCATGGCGTTTAAGTGGTCCGGTTTTAGCCCAAGAGCTTCTGATAGTAAGTTAAGAAGAGTTTCTCCTAGTTTTCTGACATGATTCATGAACTCAAGGAATGCTTCCCTAGACATTGGGAAAAGATCAGAGATTACAAAGTTACAATTTTTGGTAAAGATTTATGATATTCCTGTCTAATACATGTCAAACAATTTTACTCCCAAGACAGAAAATTTTCAGAATTCTGCTGAAGCAGAAACTCCTAGAAAACAAAAACTACAACTGCTCTTACTAAAATCAATAGTTTTGATCTTTAGGGAATTACTACCGATTTCTGTTAGGATTTTGTCCTGAATTTGTAACCTATTAGGACTCTCTTTCTTGAATGAACAGAAAAAGATAAATCTCCTTAATATACTTTATCCTTTTCTTGACAATCTCTGCTTCTCACAAGAACAACAACAATATGCACAATGTAGTCTTTCATAGAGTTTTCGTTTTGGGGAAGAATTTATTCTCTCAATAAGTTTTTTTTCTTTTTATAGTAGTAGATTAATGTAGGTCAATTAACCAATCTACTTTAAATGAGAATCTCTTCTGATATATTTGTTTTATGCCTGATTTATTATTATCAAAGTTGTCTTTGTTTGCGTCCGCATGCACCATGTTATTTCGATCCCAACAATTTCAACTCGAAATGAACACACACCACTGACCACTAAGGCAGTGATCTCTAATCAATCAACCTGAAGATTTAGTTCAAAAACTTCAACCATCATACCAAAGACTTAAATACCCTGCATATATCAAACAGGACAGATAAAGAATTCTTGCAATTCAAGTGTATTAGAATAGAGAGTTGGTTACCTGCAAGCTGTTGGTATTTCTTCAGGTTCAATATGACCAGTAACTATCATAGAAATGTTCAATGTATCCCTCCAGTTTGCTGTATTTGAATTGTATAGATGAAGATCAGTCTCATATCTAACTCTTCTTGTTGTTCGATCACGCGAATAATACTCTTTCTTTAGTTCAACATCTTGTTCGTGAAATTTACGAGTCCCATCAATCATTCCTTCCAAAACACTCGAAGGAATACCATGATTTATCAGTTGGAAAAATCCCCACTTCTCTGACGCTTCCCTTATTTCATCAACAACTTTTTTACGTCGATCTTCAACTTCTATGCCACTGAGATCCACCACTGGAACTTTTAGAGTTGATTTGCACTGATTCAACTCCTCAGCAAGTTCATCACATGGCCTAATAAAAATTCTTGGAATTTCCACAATTCCAGCATCAACTAGTCCCTTAACGCCAGCTTTTGTATTATCGAAAGCCTTTAACTCGTTCAATCGATCATAATCCATTACCAATTTAGCTTGAGACTCTTCAGTGCTGGACATATTTTGTTCTTAATTTCAAGTAGGCTAAGTTTCTTGAGCAAATGAGTTAAATAAAGTCAATTAGTGCTCATAAATTCAATTGTCCTTTCGTGAATCAACATTCAAAAGAGACATATATCTTTTTTAATTACTTAATTTGAAGTAACAATGGAGGGGTTTGGATCATATCCAATAAGAGATCTCTCCATTTCCTCCAACTCTACTCCAAATGAGTTACACGTTAAATATTTAAATATACCAGATTCATCTAGTTAACCAATTGATATTAACTATTGTTACTATTTTCTCACCACGATAAAACAAAATAAAAGCAAACACATTTCACCCTAAGTCTCTCAACAAGAAAAGGAGAACAAAATCCAAATGATTTCATATATATGTGACAAGAGATTAAAAGCATAAAAGGATCCATACACAAAAAATATTTTAAGTTGCTCTTTTTTCTTATATAACAAATGCTCTGAATATGCTGGTTACTTAGTTTGAATCCCAGAAAGAAAGAAATCTCAAACATTTTGCAAAAGGAAATTATTTGTTTTGACTTTCTTTTAGTTTTTTGGTTCTCTTTTCTTTTCCTTCGTCTGGAAAGTATGGATTTTAATTTTATTTTTGCACGCAGTGCAGACTGCTCCATATTAATTCTCAGCCAGATTTGTTTGCATTTTTTCTGATTCCCATATATAGGGATACCTTGAACTTCAGTTCCGGACATAATTGCTCTTAGATTCAAGAAAGCGAGTACTTTAATTTTCTTTAGCAGTTTATAAGATAGTTAATGTTGGGAAACGTGTCAAGCTAATAGAAGGGAAAATATATTTGAAATAGAAAATCAATAAATTGTACAAGACGAAACAAGAGAAGATTTACGTGGTTCGGCAATTTTTTGCCTACTCCACAGTCACACAAAGAATAGTTCTTTATTAATTGAAGAGAGAAAGAAAAAGTTGATGGATGATATGTAAATGAAAATGCATATTCCTTTTATAGGCATTTGAATACCCTGCCGATGTAAGCGCTTACATCATAAGAATGCTGACGTAAGTGCTTACATCATAAGAATGTCGATGTAAGCGCATACATTATAAGAATGCCGATGACTTTTCTTATAACTTATANCATCGAAAGCCTTTAACTCGTTCAATCGATCATAATCCATTACCAATTTAGCTTGAGACTCTTCAGTGCTGGACATATTTTGTTCTTAATTTCAAGTAGGCTAAGTCTCTTGAGCAAATGAGTTAAATAAAGTCAATTAGTGCTCATAAATTCAATTGTCCTTTCGTGAATCAACATTCAAAAGAGACATATATCTTTTTTAATTACTTAATTTGAAGTAACAATGGAGGGGTTTGGATCATATCCAATAAGAGATCTCTCCATTTCCTCCAACTCTACTCCAAATGAGTTACACGTTAAATATTTAAATATACCAGATTCATCTAGTTAACCAATTGATATTAACTATTGTTACTATTTTCTCACCACGATAAAACAAAATAAAAGCAAACACATTTCACCCTAAGTCTCTCAACAAGAAAAGGAGAACAAAATCCAAATGATTTCATATATATGTGACAAGAGATTAAAAGCATAAAAGGATCCATACACAAAAAATATTTTAAGTTGCTCTTTTTTCTTATATAACAAATGCTCTGAATATGCTGGTTACTTAGTTTGAATCCCAGAAAGAAAGAAATCTCAAACATTTTGCAAAAGGAAATTATTTGTTTTGACTTTCTTTTAGTTTTTTGGTTCTCTTTTCTTTTCCTTCGTCTGGAAAGTATGGATTTTAATTTTATTTTTGCATGCAGTGCAGACTGCTCCATATTAATTCTCAGCCAGATTTGTTTGCATTTTTTCTGATTCCCATATATAGGGATACCTTGAACTTCAGTTCCGGACATAATTGCTCTTAGATTCAAGAAAGCGAGTACTTTAATTTTCTTTAGCAGTTTATAAGATAGTTAATGTTGGGAAACGTGTCAAGCTAATAGAAGGGAAAATATATTTGAAATAGAAAATCAATAAATTGTACAAGACGAAACAAGAGAAGATTTACGTGGTTCGGCAATTTTTTGCCTACTCCACAGTCACACAAAGAATAGTTCTTTATTAATTGAAGAGAGAAAGAAAAAGTTGATGGATGATATGTAAATGAAAATGTATATTCCTTTTATAGGCATTTGAATACCCTGCCGATGTAAGCGCTTACATCATAAGAATGCTGACGTAAGTGCTTACATCATAAGAATGTCGATGTAAGCGCATACATTATAAGAATGCCGATGACTTTTCTTATAACTTATAACTTATGATGTAAGCGATTACATCATAAGTTCATCTCTTTTTGACTTTTCTTTCTTTTATTTTGTCTACTTTTCTTTCTTTCACATACAACAACATGTTTGCTACTATCAATCTCCCCCTCAAACCTATGTTACATCAAGAAAGAAATTAAAAAAAGATTTGCTATTCTTTGGTAGCGCCTTCACGCTATCAGTCTTGAAGGTTAACTGAGGCAGTGCACAATCTCAGTTTGTCAACACCGACAACTTTGGTCAACATGTCTGATGGGTTCTTTGATCCTGGTATCTTCTGCAGGGAAAGAGTTTCTTAACTTATCAACTCTCGGATATGAAGATACCTCAACTGGATATGCTTCGATCTTGCATGAAACACAGGATTCTTGGCAAGATGAATTGCACTCTGGCTATCGTTGAAAAGCTTACAATTGTATTGCTTTTTACCTAGCTATTTAAGAAAATTCATGAGCCAAATCATCTCTTTTCCACCTTCTGAGATTGCCATGTACTCTGCTTCAGTGGTAGATAGAGCAACACTTTTATGAAGTCTGGACATCCAGCTAACAGCAGTACCACCCAAGGTGAACACGTAGTCTGTGGTACTTTTTCGACTATCCAGATCGCCGCCTAAATTTGCATCAGCAAAACCTTGTAAGGTAATATTGCTCCTTTTAAAATAAAGTGTTAAACCTGAGGTGCCTTTGAGATATCGCAATATCAATTTTACACCTTCCCAATCCTCCTTTCCTGGATCTGACATATATCTACTGACAACTCCAACTGCATGGGGTATGTCAGGTCTAGTGCAAACCATAGCATATATCAAACTTCCTACTGGTGAAGCATATGGAACTTTGGACATGTACTTCCTTTCTTCATTTGTCTTAGGTGATTGGTCCTTCGACAGATTAATATGGCTTTCGAGTGGAGTGCTTCTGGTCTTTGCATCATGAAGAATGAACCTGCTTAGTACCTTCTGTATGTACTTTTCTTGAGATAATTTTAAGGTTTCTTCAGACATGTTTCTGCTAATCTTCATCCCAAGCATTTGCTTAGCTGGTCCGAAGCCTTTCATTTCAAACTCCTCCGCCATTTGTTGCTTAACCCTGTTGATTTTATTTATGCTAGATCCTGCAATTAGCATATCATCAACGTACAATAGTAAAATGATATAGGATTTATCAAGATTTTTGATACAATAGCAACGGTCTATCTCACATCGCGTGAAACTATTATTATGCATGAATCCATCAAATGTCTTGTACCATTGTCGGGGTGCTTGTTTCAAACCATACAATCTCTTATTCAACTTACACACAAGGTTTTCTTTACCAGAAACTTGAAAACCTTCAGGTTGCCTCATATAGATGTCTTCTTCAAGGTCGCCATGCAAGAAAGCAGTTTTAACATCTAGCTGCTCCAAATGCAAATTTTCTGTAGCTACGATATTAGCACCAACTTGATAGTAGTTAATTTGACTACAGGAGAGAAGATCTCGGTGTAGTCAATCCCTTCCTTATGCTAAAAGCCTTTTACTACTAATCGTGCTTTATATTTCTTCTTACCATCATGTTGTTCCTTGACTCTTTACACCCACTTGTTTTGAAATGTCTTTTTTCCTTTTGGTAACTCTATAAGTATCCATGTTTTATTCTTTTGAAAAGAATTCATCTCTTCTTTCATGGCTAGCTTCCACTTATCAGAGCTTATCACCTGCATTGCTTCAACAAATGCTCTGGTTCTCCAGCATCAGTCAAAAGTAAATAGTGAAGAGAGAGAGTTAACCTATCTGGAGCATTCATGAGTCTTTTAGATCTCCTTAATGTAAGTTCAAGAGTAACTGATCCCGAATTTGATTCAAGTCCTGACTCTAGATTTGGTTCTGCATTTGATTCTATCTCTGGTTCTGGTTCTGGTTCTGGTTCTAATCCAGATTCGGCTTCTTGTTCTTTATCTTCAATTTCAGAATCAGTTGTAATCCCTCTAGCCACTTCATTTTATGAGATTTCTTCTAACTCAACGGTTTCAGATGCCAATTTGCTCGTGCTGGTTGGTTCTACTTCAAGCTTGTCTTTGTACATCACATTTTCATTAAATGTGACATTCTTGTGTCTTAGGATATTTCTATTCTGATCATCCCAAAATCGATAACCAAAATTATCATCACCATAGCGAATAAAGAAACATTTCTTGGATTTAGGATCAAGCTTGTCTCTATCATTAGAGTTTACATGCACATAAGCAATACAACAAAAAAATTTCAGATGTGAGAGAGTGACCTCCTTTCCTGTCCATACCTCCTCAGGAATTTCAAAATTCAGCGGTACAGAGGGTCCCATGTTTATGAGGTAAGCTGTCGTGTTAACAGCCTCGACCCAAAAATACTTCTTTAATCCAGAATGTATTCTCATACTTCTGGCTCGTTCATTAAGGGTTCTGTTCATCCTCTCAGCAACGCCATTTTGTTCCGGTGTTTCAGGAACTGTCTTGATCATTCTGATCTTATTCTCATAACAGAATACTTTAAACTCTTGACTATCATACTATCCTCCATTGTCAAACTTCAGACATTTTAACTTTAGACTTGTATGATTTTCAACTTTAGCTTTCCATCTTTTAAAGGTAACAAACACATCAGATTTAATTTTCAAAAAATAAACACCATACCTTTCTTGTGGAATCATCAATGAAGGTGACATAATAGTGTGAGCCTCCCAGAAAAGTTACAGGAGCTAGTCCCCATACATGTGTATGTCCTAGTTCCAGCTTCTCTTTCTTTGTCGTCCTTCCCGCCTTTGAGAAAATAACTTTTTTTTGTTTTTCGTAAATTCAATCTTCGCAAAAACTTAATTTAACATGCTTCAGGTTTGACAACTTTTCTTTGGATGCCAACAACTTCATTCCCTTCTCACTCATATGCCCGAGCCTCCGATGCCACAATGTTGTATCACGACCATGATCAACTGTTTCTATAGCATCTCTCTGTATTGCAGTTGCATATTGTGTTCCCTTATTGAAGCCTCGTGCCACAACCAAATTTCCTTTGGTTATCTTCCACGATCCGTTACCGAATCTTATTGTGTATCATTCAATGTCAATCTGACCCATAGATATCAGATTTTTCTTAAGGCCGGGAATATGTCGGACATTTTGCAATTTCCATAGTGTGCCTTGTGAAGTCTTTATATGAACTTCACCCTTTCCAACAATGTCCAGAGGTTCGTCGTCTGTCGTCTGCTAGATAAACTTTCCCAAATTTTCCAGCAATATAATTATGCAGAAATTCTTTGCATGATGTAGAGTGAAAGGATGCACTTGAGTCAAGAATCCGAGATTCGACTGGACTATCTGCACAACAAATTAGTGCATCACCGACTTGTTTAGCAATTGCATTTGCTGAATTATCATCCTTGTATTGATCGTTCTTCTTCTTCTTCTTCTTTGACTCCTACACTGACTACTGTAGTGACCTTTTTTATCGCAATTCCAATACGTAATGTCTTTGCGATTTTTGGATTGCCCTCTTCTCCCTGACTTTGATGTGCCAAGACTATGACTTTGTCCTCTTTGGCTACTTCTCCCCCTGCTTTCGGTATTCAAAGAAGATCCTGGGGAATCATTTGATTCTCTTCGGCGAATATCTTTGCTTAGAACCAAGTCTCTAATATCATTCAATTTGAGTTTGGTATTTTTCGATGAACTGCTAACTGCAGTTACTGTTGCAGGACCAACTCTACGGTATAGATGATAGTAGAATCAATGCCCTGACTTCGTCATCGAATGTTATATTAATAGAACTCAACTGAGTTAATATTACATTAAACTCATTGATATGTTCCGTAATAGATCCACATTCTGTCATCTTTAAGTTGAACAATTGACGCATCAAATAGACTTTATTTGAAGCAGATGGCTCTCGTACATATTTGATAACGCCTTCATCAGGCCTCCAATGGTCTTCTCATTAATGGTGTTAAACACTATATTTTATGTCAGCATTAAACGAATCACACCAAGAGCTTGGCAATCTAATAGATCCCAATCCGCTTTGGCCGTAGTCTCTACATTTACCTCGGTCAGAGGTAAGTGTAATATTTTCTGGTACAAATAGTCCTCTATTTGTATTTTCTAGAATCCAAAATCTTTGCCATTGAACTTGTGAATCTTAACATTCCCTTCTTTCGATGTCATTTTTCACAAAAATATTTATGTGAATAGTGCATGTGAATAGTAACGATGATCAATAGTGTCGCACTATTCTTGTGAATAGTACCTACACCAATACCGTACTTTTCTACTAGAATTACAGTATCTGTGCTCTGATACCAGTTGTTGGGAAACGTGTCAGGTTAATAGAAGGGAAAATATATTTGAAAGAGAAAATTAATAAATTTCACAAGAAAAGACAAGAGAAGATTTACATGGTTCGATAATTTTTTGCCTACTCCACGTCCATACAAAGAATACCTCTTTATTAATTGAAGAGAGAAAGAAGAAGTTGATGGATGATATGCAAATGAAAATGCATACCCCTTTTATAGGTATTTGAATGCCTGTCGACGTAAGCGCTTACAGCATAAGAATGCCGATGTAAGTGCATACATCATAAGAATGCCGATGTAAGTGTTTATATCATAAGTTCATCTCTTTTTTACTTTTCTTTCTTTTATTTTGTTTACTTTTCTTTCTTTCACATACAATAATAGGTTTGCTACTATCAGTTAAGGTCTACGTACAACAACTCAAACTGTCCTGGACAATTTGTCCTTCTTGTGAAAAAGCAATTTTCTAGTCTAAAGTTTAAGACGGTACAATTGTCTCTCTTCACTTATTCTTGAACACAGAGGCAGACCCAAGATTTGAGCAAGACGGGGGCACCATTATAAACTAATTACTAACGATAAAATTCGGTATACAACTCTTTGAAAACTTATTGATTATGATGACTTATCATCCAGGTATAAACAAAATGAAATTCTAGAAAAAGAGAAAGCACCGAACAGAGAGATACTTCTTCTCAAAATGAGTACTACCGGAAGGGAAGGTGTTTGGTTTAAGCATGTTTCAAACCTTAAAGTTTCTAGTTTTTTCTTAATTAAATAAGGGTCAGTGATCAAAAGGGTATTCAAACTTCCAAAATTATCAAAAACTTACTAAAGAAATCAAGATTAAGGGTATGTTAATAGTCAAAGAACTGAAGAAGAATATGTAACTCTAATTGCCGTTACCGAGTCCGAGTTGACAAATATATGCTACTTTGTCAAAGTAATTATTGAAGAAGATTGTGGCAGAAAGCTATTGTGAAACGATAAGTTACAACTTGAGGCTTTTAATTTTAAGGGAGAGCTTTAAAAAAGAATAAAATTAGTTAAGTTGACTATTATGTATTAGTACAAAAACTATAATTGAATTCAAAAAGAGATAAAGTAAAAAATAAAGCCAGATTGCTACTAAATATAAAATATGTTGAATTCAAAGAAGTAAAATAGAAAGGAGGTGAAAACGTTGAAGGGTCTCGAACCCAGGTCATCCAAGAAAAAGAGAAATTTAAAGTGAACAATATAACCAGTCCTTCCGCCCATTTTTTTCTGTTATGAGGGCACAAATAAAATATTTGAGGGGGGCAACAATATGTACAGAGATATACTCCCTTCATTTCAATTTATGTCAACCCATTTGATTGGGCACGGAGTTTAAGAAAAGAGAAAAGACTTTTGAACTTGTGG
>AWOL01S0020134.1:0-53377 GCA_000715115.1 Nicotiana otophora
GGGCCGGTCCCGGGCCCTGACGGGCCAAACGGTCCCGGACCTGGCGGCCCCAAATCATAGAACCGGTCCACGAAACCGTACCAGGCCCGCTAAAACCGGACCAAACGGTCCTGACCTGTTTAGGCGTTTAGCCCGCGGTCCCGGGCCGGTCCTGGGCCTGGACCGGCCCACTTGCCAGCCTTAGCCCAGCCTTGCCCCATTCCGAATATGCGTCCTCATGGTCGCTTCTGCTGCTCCGCATCTGCGGCCAGTTCTAAGCCGATATCAACAAAGTCAGCTCTGAGTCAAACTTCTCAACTTTCTAAACCTTCAATTTTCCAACTTTCGCCAATTTAATCTGAAGTGACCTACTGTGATCTCTTTCGGATCCATGCGGTATGGTGAAATAGATATAGACTGTGTACATAGAGCCAGATCAATACAGAAATTGATATCACGATTTAGTGGCATGCCTGGGAGATCAAAAGGAAACACATCGGAGAGCTCCCGCACCACGAGCACTAAATCAATCGTCGGAGTCTCTACAGTAGTATCCTGAACATAATCTAGCTAAGACAAACAACCCTTCTCGACCATGTGGCGAGCCTAAAGGAAAGAGATAACCCGACTAGATGCACTGACAGATGTACCCTTCCACTCCAGTCTAGGCAACTCTGGTATCTCCAAGGTAACATTCTTGGCATGACAATCAAGGACCGCATTATTTGGAGACAACCAGTCCATGCCCAGGATGACCTCAAAGTAAACAGTTTGAGGAGTTGCTAGCAAAGGGGTTTGTCAAACCGAGTGTGTCACCTTGGGGCTGCACCGATGTTGTTCGTGAAGAAGAAGGACGGGGCTATGCAGATGTGCATTAATTACTGCCAGTTGAACAAAGTTACCATTAAGAACAAGTACCCGTTAATGAGTATTGATGATTTTTTTGACCAGTTGCAGGGTGCCACGATATTCTCTAAGATCGACTTGAGATCTGAGTATCATCAGTTGAAGATTCGTGCTTCAGATTTTCTGAAGACAACCTTCCGGATTAGATATGGTCACTATGAGTTTTTGGTGATGCCCTTCTGCTTGACTAATGCCCCGACGACATTTATGGATTTGATGAACCGAGTGTTTAGGACGTATCTTGATTCTCTTGTCATTGTCTTCATTGACGACATATTAATCTACTCACACAGTATGGGGGAGCACGAGCAACATCTGAGAGTTACGCTTCAGACCTTGCGGGAACATAAGCTTTATTCTAAGTTCTCCAAGTGTGAGTTTTGGTTTGATTCTGTTGCATTCTTAGGGCATGTTGTATCAGGCGAGGGTATTAAGGTAGATCCCAAGAAGACCGAGGCAGTCCAGATTTGGCCTCGACCTACCACAGCGACCGAGATCAGGAGTTCCCTGGGGTTAGCAGATTATTATCGCCGGTTTGTAGAGGGCTTCTCATCTATTGCAACACTTTTGACTAGATTGACCCAGAAGGGTGCTCTGTTCCGATGGTTCGATGATTGCGAGGTGAGCTTTCAGAATCTCAAGATAGCTTTGACCGCATCACCAATGTTAATGTTGCCTTCCAGTTCGGGGATGTATACTTTGTATTGCGATGCTTCACGTGTTGGCCTAGGTTGTGTATTTATGCAGGAGATGCGAGTTATTGCATATGCTTCACGTCAGCAGAAGCCCCACGAGAAGAATTACCCCGTACATGATTTGGAGTTGGCGGTGATCATTCATGTCCTGTGAGGTTTACACCGATCATCGCAGCTTACAACATTTGTTCAAATAGAGGGATCTTAATTTGAGGCAGTGCAGGTGGCTTGAGTTACTAAAAGACTATGATATTACCGTCCTTTATCATCCGGGGAAGGTGAATGTGGTTGCGGATGCCTTGAGCAGAAAGGCTGAGATTATGGGAAGTTTGGCATTCATTCAGCAGAGGAAAGGCCATTGGCTTTGGACATTCAGTCCTTAGCTAACAGACTTGTGAGATTGGATATTTTAGAGCCCAGTCGGATTCTTGCATGCGTCGTGGCTCAGTCTTCATTACTCGAGCATATCAAGGCTTGTCAATACGATGATCCGCACTTGTTGGTTCTTAGAGAGACGATACTACATGGTGGTGCCAAGGAGGTTACTATCAGTGAGGATGGTGTTCTGCGGCTCCAGGGTCGCCTATGTGTTCCTAATGTTGATGGCTTGAGGGAGACTATTCTAAATGAGTCGCACAGTTCTCTATATTCTATTCATCTAGGGGCTACAAAGATGTATTGTGACCTGAGGCAGTATTATTGGTGGTGGCAGATGAAGAAGGACATAGTTAAGTATGTGGCGAGATGTCCAAACTGCCAGCAGGTCATGTATGAGCACCAGAGGCCAGGTGGCCTCCTTTAGCAGATGGTTATACTAGAATGGAAGTGGGAGCGCATCACTATGGACTTCGTTGTTAGATTGCTGCAGACGTTGAGGAAGTTTGATGCCGTTTGGGTCATTGTTGATAGGTTGACCAAGTCGGCACATTTTATTCTGGTGGTGACTACTTACTCTTCAGAGTGGTTGGCCCAGATTTACATTCAGGAGGCTGTCTGATTGCATAGTGTGCATGTTTTCATCATATCAGATAGAGGCCCTTAGTTTACTTTGCATTTCTGAAGGGCAGTACAGAGTGAGTTGGGTACCCGGGTAGAGTTCAGCACAACCTTTCATTCACAGACCGTCGGGCACTCGGAGTGGACAATTCAGATTCTGGAGGATATGCTCAGAGCATGTGTCATTGACTTCAGGGGTCAGTGGGATAGATTCTTGCCCTTGGCCGAGTTTGCTTACAACAACAGTTATCAGTCCAGCATCGAGATGGCTTCATTTGAGGCTTTATATGGTCGGCGATGTCGTTCACCCATCGGATGGTTTGAGCCCAGCGAGGCTACATTATATGGTACTGATTTGGTGAGGGATGCCTTAGAGAAGGTAAAGTTGATTTAGGAGCGACTCCGCATAGCACAGTCCAGACAGAAGAGTTATGCGGATCAGAAGGCGTGTGATCTATCATTTATGGTGAGCAAGAAGGTTCTCTTGAAAGTTTCACCGATGAAGGGGATCATGAGGTTCGGCAAGAAGGGCAAGCTGAATCTAAGGTTTATTGGCCCATCTTAGGTGTTGTGGCGAGTGGGGAGGTTGCTTATGAGCCTACTTTGCCTCCCAGTCTATCGGGAGTTCATCCGATCTTCCATGTGTCTATGCTCCAGAGGCATCATGCCGACAGGTCGCACATGCTAGATTACAACAAAGTTTAGCTAGATGAGAGTTTGGGTTATGAAGAGGAGCCAGTTGCCATTATTGACAGGCAGGTTTGCCAGTTGAGGTCCAAGATGATTGCTGTGGCAAAGGTCTAGTGGAGCGGTCAACCAGTCGAGGAAGTGACTTGGGAGACCGAGGAGGACATGCGGATAAGATATCCACACTTATTCAACACTCCAGGTATAATTCTAGACCCGTTCGAGGATGAACATTTGCTTAAGAGGTGGAAAATATAACGACCCAGCTAGTCATTTTGCTTTTTAGATCCCCGTTCCCCTAATTAAGACTCCTTGTATATGCTTCTACTATTTTATGACTTGCGGGGTAGTTAGTTCGGGTTTGGAAGGCTTCGGGTTGAAATCGGAACACTTAGTTCCTTAACAGTAGCCTATAATGGTTAAGCTTGACTTGAGTCATAGTTTTGAGTAAATGACCTCGGAACTGGAATTTGACGGACCCAATAGGTTCCTATGATGATTTTGGACTTGGGTGTGTGTTCAGATCGGGTTTTGAATGACCCAGGAGCGTTTTTGCGCTTAATATTGAAAGTTGGCGCATTGAAGGTTTTCAAGTTCTTTAAGTTTAGTTTGGAGCACAATTTGGTGTTATCGAGGTCTGTTTGGGATTCCGAGTATGGGAGTAGTTCCGTATGTTGATTTATGACTTGCACACAAAATTTCGTGTCATTCCGAGTTGATTTGATAGGAATCAGTCGCGCGGAAGTGTTTTTAGAAGTTTTTGAGTTTCATGATTTAATTCATGCATTTTGGCATCCGATTCGTGATTGTAGATGTTATTTCGATGTTTTGATCGTGCGATCAAGTTCGTATGATGTTTTTAGACTTGTGTGAATATTTGGTGTGGAGCCCCGAGGGCTCGAGTGAGTTTCGGACGTATTCAGAGGGGGTGGAAGGACTTTAGTTTTTCTTGTTTTCTGGGCTGGTATTGCAGGTCTCGCAAATGCGAAGTATTGTTCGCATTTGCGACGAACCATTCACATTTGCGAAGTTGGGAAATCATTGAGGATTTCGCATTTGCGATAATTCTGCCGCTTTTGCGAACAACCCTCTTCACATTTGCGAAGTTTTTGGTCGCATTTGCAACCATGGCAGAGATGGACACCCTTCGCATTTGCGATGGTTTTGTCGCAGTTTCAACCTTCGCATTTGTGAACAAGATGTCGCAAATGCGACATCTGCGACTGGTGCAAGAGCTTTTTATTACGGGACTTAGCTTTATTTCCCTCATTTCCCACTTGGTCTTAGGCAAATTTGAGAGCATTTTGTGGAGGGATTTCATCAACATCAAGAGGTAAGTGATCCTTATCAATTCTTTAGCTAAATACGTGAATCATAGGTAGATTTAACATGGAAAAATGATAAAATTAATGAGATTTTGAGAAGAACCTAGGGTGTTGGTAAAAATGGGATTTGACCACGAAAATTATTATGGAATTAAGTAAAAATTATATATTTGAGTTCGTGAGGTTATGGGTAATATTTATCTTCGAAATTTTCCAGAATCCGGGCACGTGGGCCTGGGGGTGAATTTTAGGAATCTTCAATTTGGGTTGGGTAATTACTCTAATAGCTAAATTATGAACTTTTGAGTATATATTGATTGAATTATATAACATTTGACTAGTTTCGGATTGTTCGGAAATGACTTATGGCTTTTATAGCAGATTAGTGGACCGAAAGTGAGCTTGAGAACGAGGTAAGTCTCTTGTCTAACCTTGTAAGAGGGAACTCATACCCTTAGGTGTATCTTTGTTGTGTATTACTTGTGTGGGGAGCTACGTATGCACGAGGTAACGAGAGTCCGTGCGCAGCTATATTCCATGATATGTGTCACGCCCCAAACCTGGGGAGGCGTGGCTGGCACCCGGTGCCGAGCTGGCCCGAGCGAACCACTCTGTAATTCATGATCATTCGACCAAAACTAGAACATACATAGGTCGAGTTAGCTGAGCTCATTCCTTTTGTAACTATCATGGGCAAACATGGCCACAACTCATAATGTACAACTGTAAGTGGGCAAACACTGTATCAATAAACTATCGTTCTTAAAACATGAATACATATGGGCCGTCAAGGCTTCTGAAATACTGTACAAAATTAACCTCTGTCTACAAAGCCTCTAAGATTATTAGACATCAAACAGAACAGGGTACCGGCCTACCCATAAGTTTGTAGTAAAACTCTGACACGATGACTTATAGACTCGACTGCACTCCGAATGAGGTGGAGTCTTACCGATCCTTTGCTGAATGCTAACCTCGTCTACTATGATGGCTCGTCAAACTGATTATCTATACCTACAGGCATGAATGCAGCGTCCCCAATAAAAGGACGTCAGTACAAATAATGTACCGAGTATGTAAGACATATAAATAAGTATATAAAAGATATGAAAGAAACATGGAGTACATGACTCAACCTGTAAGTGGATAACTCTGTAAATTATGAAATACTTATAGTGTCATGCATATGTGTATGGATGTCATGTCGTGCATAGGTACATGTGTTCATAACATCATCAAACCTCTAAGGGCATCCCATTATATCATCTCGGCCACTGTGGGCAAAATCATCAACGTATATCAGCTGATCAGGTGGTGGTGCATATATAACGCCGTAATCTTTTTCCAGATTCCATATATATATATATATATATATATATACGCGTATATAACGCCATATGGTCATGAGTCAATGTACATGTATAAATGCATGAAATGCATAAGAAATACGTTAATAAGATTTTCTTGGAATGCCATAAAAATTAATATACCTTTCGGCTAAACTTTATCAAATACGTATTTTTCTGAGACCCATGAACAGAAGATATAATAATAATTCACATGGAAAATCAAAATTATAGACACCCCTAGTATTTCTATGAATAGAGTCATTTATGAAAGTTGTGTATTTTGCTCGTTTCATTTGTATTATTTGGATCATGCCAAAAAGAAAGAAGGGGTAGCCTTAACATACCTGAGCCGTTTCTCTTGAGAAAGATTAAACCGTACTCCCTAAAATTTGCAAAAATCTCACGCTATATTGACAAGGTGGAGTGCTTTAAGCTATGAAAAACTCTAGCTAGTGGTTGAAAGTCTCAAGATGAAAGTGGCTTAGTGAAACATACACTGCCAGTGCTGGTATGCCCCATAGTTGCTTTGGTTATAGATCATAAATTATACAGAAGTCTTCTAGGTATAGTGAACAGAGCAAAGGTAAAGAATCCTACTACATTTTCTAGGTGAATATATTGTCATGATTGAGAATTTAGTGAACAACAGAACAATTTAGAATAGGATCAAAAGGGTGGTTTTCGAATATGAAACCATTCAGCTCCAATTCCAGTATCCCCTCTATGTCAAATACTTTATAATGAGTTTATGCATCACCTAATGTGCAAGAGTATCAAATAATTAATTTA
Source organism: Nicotiana otophora (assembly GCA_000715115.1). Taxonomy (NCBI): domain Eukaryota; kingdom Viridiplantae; phylum Streptophyta; class Magnoliopsida; order Solanales; family Solanaceae; genus Nicotiana; species Nicotiana otophora. Next base: position 6,727 of record AWOL01S0020134.1, read on the forward strand.
CTACGAACCAGATCTAGAGTTGTCCATAAACTTGAGATTATTTCTTGAATCAAAGAACAAAGATGTAGCTTTCTTTATTCTACAAGTGAACCAAGACTTTAGTGAAAATGAGAAAAAGAAGAATACACATTAGCTAGGCAAACAATGGACTCTTCTTTATTAAATGAAATAACTTACATTCTTAAAGACTTTGCCAAATATCGCATCTCTAAGCTTGCCACATAGCATAATGACTTTAAGAGTCACTATTCCCATAAGGTAAGGCTGCCACGTTAATCTTTATCCCAAAGATTTTAATTTCCTAGTTAATCTTACCACCAAAATCATTAAGTAACCCTAATTATTCACGTAATTAAAAATTATCTCAACTTACTTAAAATACTACTCACTTTTAACATATTTTATATAACTTACTATCATGGTCATGTGGTACCATATAAAATAAATACATATACTATTATTTAAAATATCCATGTAAAAATACATATATTTTCTCAACTTCTATTTTTCCTAATCTCATATAAAGAGTACAAATTTTCGTACGCTTAATTCCTAAAATAGTAAAAAGATAACCTTCTTTTCTTGTGAGAAAATAATTTCTATCTTTACAACAAAGAATATCTCATAAACTTCCTCATATTATATATGTGTAAAATTTAAAGCATATTCGAAAGTAGTAATATTAATAACTATATAAAATCATAATTTTCAAACTTTTTATAAAAATATTCCACTCCAAATATCATATCAAATGTATATGACGGTATTAAGGTTGTTAAAATTACAGGGTCTTACAATAACATAGTCACAATCTTCAAAAATAAGAAGTTTAACTAACATGTATGCATTCAGTACGTGTAACATCAAATTGGAACTAAGGTTATTAATTTGAGCATCCAATATAAAATAATGACAATCTTAATCGAACCACTCAAAGTGGTCATCATTAAAATATACTCTCAACAGACCATAGAAGGATAACATCAATTGCAAATTGATTTTTGATTCCCGATTTATCTACCATTATAGAAAACTAATTTGCAGCATTCAGTTTCAGATTTAAATGCATTAGAAATTTTATTTTAAAATATAAAAGTTTGGCAGAAACATGTAAACTGTTTCCTCCTAAACAGATATCCTAATATTAAAGTACGGGGTGTAACAATATGTCCAGGTAGTCTTAGATCCACATCATGCTCTTAATTGTACTGTTGTGTTTATTATATGTGTTAACTGTCTTGAATAGAGCTGAGACTAGGGATTTAAAGTTGAATTTTCGACTTAGCTTTCTTATTTTGGAAAATTGAGGAATACTTAATAACTATGAAAAATCCATGTCCTCTCGTGTTGCAATTACTTCCGCGAGCGAGGTAAACTTCTCTACTCTAATAGTATCGGGCCGTTAACCTCGGCAGTATGGTAACACCACTCTTATGGGATCGGGTCGTTTGCCTCGGCAGTATGGTAACACCACTCTTATGGGATTGGGCTGTTCGCTTCGACAGTATGATGGTAACACTATTCTTATGGGATCAGGTCGTTTGCCTCAACAGTACTGAATACCATTATTCTTATTGTTACACCCCATATTTTCGTACGTAAAAGTACGCCATAAATAAATTGATGAAAGCTCGAAAATGAGATGTTACATTCCGTATTTTCATACGTTAAAGTTTCGTCGTAAGTTAATCAACGTAAGTTCGGGAATTAGATTTATTTTAGGATTATAAGTATTATGCTATTTCAAACAAGTGATAAGTAAATTCGTGAAGGTGAGAGGGTAAGCGAATCGAAGGAAATGAGTTTTCGTCGAAGTTTGACATTTTGAGAAAAACATACGACCCGAGCTAAAATACCCGGTATTTATAGACTAGTGCCATACAAGGTACCACGTGACCATGATAGTAAGGTGTATAAGGTGTGTTAAAAGTGAGTAATATTTTAAGTAATTTGAGATAATTCTTAATTATTGGGTAATGGGAGATTGCTTAGTTAATTAAGAAATTATTGGGTAATTAAGTAAAGAATTGGATAAGATTTGGCAGTAAGCCACCCCATGAATTGTGACTCTTAAGTCATTACATTATGTGTCAAGATTAGTGATGTGGGATTTGGCATTCTTAAACAAACGTGAGTCGCATATCCGTTCTTAACATATCCACTCTTAAGAAAGAGTAACTTATTCATTCTTAACATATCCATTCTTAACATATACGTTCTTAAGAAAGAGTCACATATCCTTTCTTAAGAACGTGCGAGTCATATATCAGACCGTAAGATTTGGCAATTATAAGGAAGTACGGTGCAGTCTTTCTCAAGAATATCATACGGATTATCCCATATTTTGATCTCACCGTTACGTGTTTCGTCGCAATTAACGTGTGTTCGAGGAATTGTCAAGAGAATCGACTCATGTATGTTAAGGCTATCCCTTCTTTCTTTTTGGCATGATCTATACGACACGAACGAAATGAGCAAATGCACAACTTTTATAAATGACTCTATTCATAGAAATACTAGGGGTATCTATATTCTTGATTCCCCATGTGAATTATTATTATATCTTCTGTTCATGGGTCTCAGAAAAATACATATTTGATAAAGTTTATCCGACGGGCATATTATATTTACGACATTCCGAGAAATCTTATTAACGCATTTCTTATGCATTTCATGTATTTATACATGTACATTGACCCATGACCAGATGACGTTATATACGCGTATATATATGTATATGGGATATAGGAAAAGGTTACGACGTTATATAGGCACCACCACATGATCAGCTGGTATACGTTGATATTCGCCCACAGTGGCCGAGATGATATGATGGGATGCCCTAAGAGGCTTGAGGATGCTATGAACGCATATACCCATGCATTGTAAGACATTTATATGCATATGCATTACATTATAATATTAAATGATTCACAGAGCTATTCAGATATACATGTTGAGTCTTTTACTCCTTGTTTCTCTCATATCTATTGTTTACTGATTTTCATTCCTTACATACTCGGTACATTATTTGTACTGACATCCCTTTTGCCTGGGGACACTGCATTTCATGCCCGCAGGTCCCGATAGACAGATCGAGAGTCCTCCAAGTAGGCTATCAGCTCAGCGGAAGATGTTGGTGCGCTCCATTGGCTCTGGAGTTGCTTGTTTGGTCAGTATGATTTAGACGTGTATTGTTTGGTATGACGGGGCCCTGTCCCGACCTTTATGATAAGTATATACTCTTAGAGGCTTGTAGACAGATGTCATGTATACAGATACTTGTATGGCCTTGTCGGCCTATGTTTTAAATATATAATGGATCACATTGGCCTTATAGGCCCGTATGTCAAAGATATGAGTTTCTATATCAGGTTGGGTCATTCTATGTCGGGTATATCCTTATGTTTACTCTGTTTATCTCATGACGCCCCTTCTGGCCCACTTACCTATGATGATATAATAAGAAAGATACCTTATGTTGGTACTCGGTTGAGTAAGGTACCGGGTGCCCGTCGCGGCCCATCGATTTGGGTCGTGACAAAAGTGGTATCAGAGCAGTTCTGTCCTAGGGAGTCTACAAGTCGTGTATAGTAGAATGATGTTACACCCCATGTTCCAAAGGGGGAATGATGTTACACCCCATATTTTCGTACGTAAAAGTATGTCATAAATAAATTGATGAAAGCTCGGAAATGAGATGTTACATTCCGTATTTTCATACGTTAAAGTTTCGTCGTAAGTTAATCGACGTAAGTTCGGGAATGAGATTTATTTTGGGATTATAAGTATTATACTATTTCAAACAAGTGATAAGTAAATTTATAAAGGTGAGAGAGTAAGTGAATCGAAGGAAATGAGTTTTCGTCGAAGTTTGACATTTTGAGAAAAAAATACGGTTCGAGCTAAAATACCCGGTATTTATAGACTAATGCCATACAAGGTACACATGACCATGATAGTAAGGTGTATAAGGTGTGTTAAAAGTGAGTAGTATTTTAAGTAATTTGAGATAATGCTTAATTATTTAGTAATGGGAGATTGCCTAGTTAATTAAGGAATTATTGTTTAATTAATTAAAGAGTCGGTTAATATTTAACCCTTCCCCACGTGGCAGTAAGACACCCCATGAATTGTGACTCTTAAGTCATTATATTATGTGGCAAGATTAGTGTTGTGGGATTTGGCATTCTTAAACAAACGTGAGTCACATATCCGTTCTTAACATATCCACTCTTAAGAAAGAGTAACATATTCATTCTTAACATATTCATTCTTAACATATCTACTCTTAACATATCCGTTCTAAAGAAAGAGTCATATATCCTTTCTTAAGAACGTGAGAGTCATAAATTAGACCGTAAGATTTGGCAATTAAAAGGAAGTACGGTACAATCTTTATCAAGAATATCATACGGATTGTCCCCTATTTCGATCTCGCCGTTATGTGTTTCATCGCAATTATCGTGTGTTAGAGGAATTGTCAAGAGAATCGATTCATGTATGTTAAGGCTATCCCTTCTTTCTTTTTGGCATGATCTATACGACACGAATGAAATGAGCAAATGCATAACTTCTATAAATGACTCTATTTATAGAAATACTAGGGGTGTCTATATTCTTGATTTCCCATGTGAATTATTATTATATCTTCTATTCATGGGTCTCAGAAAAATATGTATTTGATAAAGTTTATCCGACATGCATATTATTTTTATGACATTCCGAGAAATCTTATTAACGTATTTCTTATGCATTTCATGCATTTATCCATGTACATTGACCCATGACCAGATGGCCTTATATACGCATACATATATGTATATGTGATATGGGAAAAGGTTACGTCGTTATATACGCACCACCACCTGATCAGCTGGTATACGTTGATATTTGCCCACAGTGGCCGAGATGATATGATAGGATGCCTTAAGAGGCTTGATGATGATATGAACGCATATACCCATGCATGGTAAGACATTTATATGCATATGCATTACATTATAATATTAAATGATTCACAGAGCTATTCAAATATACATGTTGAGTCTTTTACTCCATGTTTCTCTCATGTCTATTGTTTACTGATTTTCATTCCTTACATACTCGGTACATTATTTGTAATGACGTCCCTTTTCCCTGGGGACGCTGCATTTCATGGCCGCAGGTCCTGATAGACAGATCGAGAGTCCTCTAAGTAGGCTATCAGCTCAACGAAAGATGTTGGTGCGCTCCATTTGCTCTGGAGTTGCTTGTTTGGTTAGTATGATTTAGACATATATTGTTTGGTATGGCGGGGCCCTGTCCCGACCTTTATGATAAGTATGTACTCTTAGAGGCTTGTAGATAAATGTCATGTATACAGATACTTGTATGGCCTTGTTGGTCTATGTTTTAAATATATAATGGATCACATTGGCCTTATAGGTCCGTATATCAAAGATATGAATTTCTATATCAGGTTGGGTCATTTTATGTCGGGTATTCCCTCATGTTTACTCTGTTTATCTCATGACGCCCCTTCTGGCCCACTTACCTATGATGATGTAATAAGTAAGATACTTTACATTGATACTCGGTTGAGTAAGGTACCGGGTGCCCGTCGCGGCCCATCGGTTTGGGTCCTGACACTTATGGGATCGGGCTGTTCACCTCCGCAACTTCGTGCTTAATAATTGAAACGGGTTCCAGTTTGGATATAATTGAGTTAGGGTCTTCACGGCCAGTTATGAGATGTGTTACATACTCCTATTGTATTTATTGTAGTTATTTTTATTTGTCTCGTTGATATCTATTGTATGTTCACTATGTGTGCTTTATGCACTTTCATTATTATTATTGGCCTCTAGTAAGTGTCAAGTGGAACCTTCATCACTACTTCTTCGAGGTTAGACTAGATACCTACTGGGTATGTGTTGTTCTTCGTACTCACGCTACACTTCTACACTGATGTGCAGGTACTGAGGTAGGTACCACCAGTGGTCACGCTAGCGCGTAGCCCATCATCTACGGATACTTAGGGGTGAGCTGCTTGCCTTGCTACGATCCGCAACACCGGAGTCTCCTTCCATATTATTTACTATTCTTGTCTATTACTTTCGGACAATTGTTTTAGTAGTTTTGTATATTCTCTAGATTGCTCATGCACCTATGACGCCGGATTTTGGGGATTTGTAGCACTTATGTACTAATGTACTCGTCATTTCTATCACCGCAAACTATGTACTTATGATGTAGATATTTTGTTTAAAAGTCTTATCACAGTTGGATGAAATTTAGTGTAATTAAAAATAAGTTGAAAATGGATAAATAAATTGTAGTTACACTTGCAGGCTTGCCTAACGACGATATTAGGTGCAATCACGACCTATTACGGATTTGGGTCATGACAATCATTGCAATCCAAAGCTTCGCGAATGCGGTTACTACTTCGCGGACGCGAAGAACAATTACCCCTGCCAACAGATTACCCTCCGCGATCGCGAAGAAGGAAACAAGAACTGAGAATCAGTAGTTCCAAAACATGAAGAAATGGTCCGAAATACACCCGAGGCCCCTGGGACCCGTCCAATCACACAAACAGATTCAAAACATAACATGGACTTAGTCGGGGCCTCAAACCACACAAAAAACTAGCAAAGTCATGAATCGTACCCCAATTCAAGTTTAATGAACTAATAAACTTTAAACATCCAAAACTCATGCCGAACCATATCAAATCAAGTCCGAATGACCTCAAATTTTGCATGCAAGTCCAAAATGATACAACAAACCTATTCCAACTCCTAGAACCTAAATCCAAACCCGATATCAATAAAGTCAACTCTCGGTCAAACATATCAACCTTTCAAACCTTTAACTTTCAAACTTTCGCCAAAAAGCTTCAAATCAACCTACGAACCTCCAAATCCAAATCAGGACATATGCCTAAGTACCAAATCATCATACGAAGCTATTTGGACCATCAAAAGTCAATTCTGGAGTGGTCTACACAAAAGTCAAACTCTGGCCAACTAATTCAACTTAAGATTTCAACCTTGGGACTAAGTGTCCCAATTCACTCCGAAACTTCCCCGAAACTAAACCAACCACCCCGGCAAGTCATGAAACCCCAAATACATATAATTAAAGCATCATATAGGAAACATGGCTAAATACTCAAAACGACTGATTGGGTCGTTATATTCTCCCCGTCTTAAATAAATGTTTGTCCTCGAACAGGTCTAGAATCATACCTAGAGTTTCAAATAGGTGTGGATATCTGCTCCACATCTCCCGCTCGGTCTCCTAAGTAGCCTCCTCCACTGGCTGACCTCTCCAATGAACCTTCACCGAAGCTATATTCTTCGACCTCAACTTTTGAACATGTCGGTCAAAAATGGCCACATGCTCCACATTATAAGTCGGATTCCCATCTAGCTATACCGTGCTGAAATCCAAAACATGTGGTGGATCACCATAATACTTTTGGAGCATCAAAATATGAAACACTAGTTGAGCTCCCGATAGACTATGTGGCAAGGCAAGTTTGTAGGCCACCTCTCTAACCCTCTCAAGCACCTCAAAAGGGCAAATATACTGAGGGATCAGCTTGACCTTCTTTCCGAACCTCATCACACCCTTCATGGGCGGAACTCTAGGAAGAGCCTTCTCACCCACGATATATGCAACATCACGAACCTTCCTGCCAGCATAACTCTTCTTCCTGGACTGTGATGCATGAAGACTCTCCTGGATTAACTTTGCCTTCTCCAAAGCATCACGGACCAAATCAGTGCCCAACAACCTAGCCCCCCAGGATCAAACCAACCAACCGGAGAACGATATCTCTTCCCATATAAGGCCTCAGAAGGATCCATTTGGATACTCGACTGGAAGTTGTTGTTGTAGGCAAACTCTGTTAATGGAATAAAATGATCTTACGAACCTCTGAAGTCGATAACACATGCACGTAACATGTACTCCAAGATCTAAATAGTGCGCTCGAACTAACCGTTTGTCTGGGGATGAGATGTACTCAACTTTTGCTGCACTGCTCTCCAAAACTGCAATATGAACTGAGTGCCCCTATCTGAGATAATAGACATGGGCACACCATCAAGTTGAACAGTCTCACGAATGTAAATCTAAGCCTGCTGCTCTGAAGAGTAGGTAGTCACAACTGGAATGAAATGTGCAGACTTGGTCAGTCTATCCACAATAACCCATACTGCAACAAATTTCTTCAAGGTTTGTGGAAGTCCAATTACGAAGTCCGTGATAATACGCTCCTACTTCCATTATGGATTATCAAGTCTCTGAAGAAAACCATAGGGTCTTTGATTCTCATATTTCACCTGCTGACAGTTCAAACACCGAGCAACATACTCAACAATATCTTTCTTCATCCTCCGCCACCAATAGTGTTGTCTCAAATCTTGATACATCTTCGTGGCACCCGGATGAATGAAATACCGCGAACTATAGGCCTCCTCAAGAATCAACTCACGCAACCTGTCCACATTTGGAACACAGATCCGACCATGCATCCTCAATACCCCATCATCTCTAATATTAACCTCTTTAGCATCACCGTGTTGCACTGTGTCCTTCATGACAAGCAAATGGGGATCGTTATACTGACGCGCCTTAATGCACTCAAACAAAGAAGACCGTGATACAACACAAGCAAGGACTCTACTGGGCTCCGATATATCCAACCTCACAAACCGATTGGCCAAAGCTTGAACATCTAATACTAAAGGCCTCTCCATAACTGAAAGATAAGCAGGACTCCCCATACTCTCGACCTTCCTAATCAAGGCATCAGCCACTACATTGGCTTTCCCCAGGTGATAAAGAATGGTAATATCATAGTCCTTTAGTAGTTCTAAATGCCTCCGTTGTCTCAAGTTCAGATCCTTTTGCTTGAATAAGTGTTGTAGGCTTCTATGATCTGTGAACACCTCACAAGACACGCCGTAGAGATAGTGCCTCCAAATCTTCAATGCATGAATAATGACTGTCAACTCCAAATCATGTACATGGTAGTTCTTCTCATGGGGCTTTAATTGACACGAAGCATAAGAAATAACTCTACCCTCCTACATCAATACACAACCAGTGCCAATCCGAGAGGTATCACAATAGATCGTATAAGAACTCGATCTTGAAAGTAAAACCAGAACTGGAGCTGTAGTTAAGGCAGACTTGAGCTTCATAAAGATTTCTTCACACTCATCAGACCACCTGAATAGGGCACTCTTCTGGGTCAATCTAGTCAAAAGTGCAGCAATGGTCGAGAAACCCTCCACAAAACGGCTATAATACCCGGCCAAACCAAGGAAATTTCAGATCTTAGGAGTAGAACATGATCTGGACCAACTTTGAACTGCCTCAATCTTCTTCGATCTACCTTAATCCTATCACTGGACACCATGTGCCCCAAAAATGCCACCGAATCAAGCCAAAACTCACACTTGGAGAATTTAGCATATAGCTTCTTCTCCTCCAAAATTTGGAGCACGATCCTCAAGTGCTTCTCATGGTCCTCTTGGCTGCGTGAATACACCAACATATCATTAATAATCACAATGACGAAAGAATCAAGATACGACTGAAACACACTGTTCATCAAGTGCATAAAGGTTGGTGGGGCATTGGTCAGCCCAAAGGGCATCATCAGAAACTCATAGTGACCATAGCAGCTCCTGAAAGCCGTCTTCAAAATATCTGAATCCCGGATCTTCAACTAATGATACCGCGACCTCAAATCAATCTTCGAGAATACTCTGGAACTTTGAAGCTGATCTAATAAGTCATCAATGCGCGGTAGTGGGTACTTTTTCTTAATTGTAACTTTATTCAGTTGCATGTAGTCAATACATATCCTTATAGTACCATCCTTCTTCTGCACAAAGAGAACCAGCATACCCCACGGCAACACAGTAGGCCTGATCAAGTAGTTCCTGCAAGTGTTCCTTCAAATCCTTCAACTGTATAGGTGCCATGCAATATGGTGAAATAACGATGGGCTAAATGACCGGTACCAGGTCAATACCAAAATCAATGTCCCTATCGGGTGACATGACCGACAAATCTACTGGAAAATATCTCGAAAGTCTCTCACTATTGGAGCTAACCCAACAGTAGGAGTATCATCACTAACATCCCTCATGAAGACCACGTATGCCAGACATCTCTTCTCAACCATCCATTGATCCTTCAAGTATGAAATTGCCCTACTCGAAACAGAGTCTAAGGGATCTTTCCACTCAACCCTAGGCAACCCCGATATCTCTAGCATCATCTTCTTAGCGTGACAATCAATCCATGCCCAAAATTACGTCAAAATTAACCATGCTAAGCAGTAAAAGATCAACTCTCAAATCATAACCCCAAATAGTCGCCACACACAACTGATACACATGGTCCACAATAATAGAATCACCCACCGGTGTAGATACATGAACACTCATAATTAATGAATCACAAGCCGTATCTAAATAACGAGCAACGTGTGATGACACATATGAATAAATGGAACAAGGGTGAAATAACACTGAAGCATCTTTGTGACACATTAAAACAATACTTGTGATCACGACATCATAAGCAACTGCCTCTAGCCTAGTGGGAAATGCATAAAAACGGGCCTGACCACTTCTTGAATGACCTCCCCATTAGGATGACCTCGTGTTGACTGTGCCCTACCCAACTGGTTGTGTAGGTGGTGAAGTTGCGGGTGCTGAAATTATAGGCTGAGAGCCCTGTTGTGGAACTCTGCTAAGTAGTCGGGGGCAATCTCTCTTGAGATGACTCAAGTCCTCGCACTCAAAACAACCTCTCATATGACGGAGCTACTGACCCTAATCATCTGAATAACCGTATGTGGAACCCTGTGCAGATAAAGCACGGTAAGAACTCTGTGCTGGCAACACACTGAATGATGAATGAGCTGGACATGCACTGTATGAACATTGGCTAACTAAAGAACCATGAGGAACATGGCAAGCTGTCTGAACGAGTCTGGAAGGACGACCTCTGCGGTAATGGGACTGGCCTCCAGATGAGGCACTGCTGAAACCACCTAAACCACTAGGCCTCTTGGCCTCTTGCTCCTCACGCTCCAAATGTCTAGCAATCTCAACCACCTGGTCAAACCTAGCATCTGTCGCAACCTCTCGAGCCATACTATAAAGCAAACCATAGTTGAGGCCGTCAATGAATCTCCTGATCCTCTCCCTCTCGGTGGGAACCAACCATAAAGCCCGACATTCCAAATCTGCAAATCTAATCTTGTACTGGGTCACAGTCATATCCTCCTGGCGTAGCTGCTCAAACTCCCTACACAACTCTTTTTTGTGAGTCTGTGGGATAAACTTCTCTAAGAAGAGAACTGAGAATGCATGCCATGTAAGTGGTGTTGTGTCAGATGGCCTGCTCAACTCATAAGCGTTCCACCATCTGTAGTCTGCCCTGTCAGCTGAAAGGTAGTAAATACAACTATACTAGTGTCCAAAATACCCGATGTGTGAAGAATCCGCTGACACTGGTATAGAAAATCATGAGTATCCTCTGATCCCCTCACTAAACTCTTTTGCTCCTCATCACTCATAAGTGGACCAACCTCGGCCCTAGCAACAACAACCGACTGAACTGGTAGCACCCCCGGTGTCTGATGACCTTGAGCTAGCTGCTCTGGAGTACGGGCGGCAGGAGTTTAGGAACCTCCCCCAGCCTGAGAGGTAGTTGGTGCAACTGGGATCAAAATCTCCTGAGCCAAGCTCGTACAGGCTATAAAAATATGAGCTAAGGCCTCCTGAAGGCTAGGAGTAACAATAGGCATTGCCGGTGTCTGAGCTAGTCCCACCGACAGAACAATATCCGAAACCAACTCCTCAGCTGGAGCAACTGGTGGCTCCACATGTTCTACCCTAGCTGCAGTAGAAGCCCCACTTTGACCTCTACCGTGGCCCCGACCTTTTGCGGCCCTAACTGATGGTACTGGTGGCCGTCCGCCAGATCCAATCGTACGTGTCCTCACTATCTGTGAGAGAATATAAGAGTCAAACTTCGGAAATAGCAAATCCGCATGACAAGAATGCAGGAAAGTGAAGTTTTTCCTAACACTTTGGTAGCCTCTCGAAGATAAGTACAAACGTCTCTGTACCAATATTCAAGACTCTTCTAAATTAGCTCATTACTTGTAGAACCTATTAAACTAGGGCTCTGATACAAACTTTTTACGACCCAAAAATCCCAACCAGCTGTGATGGCACCTAACACAGTTGCTAGGCAAGCTGGATATAGCCATGATGAACCAAGATAGCAGAAATAACATAATAAACATGAGTCTAAAACCTTAACATATCACAATACAAATACCAATACATTTAAGTCCTCTAGAACTGGTAAATACAGAGTGATGAGCTCAAAGATGAAAAGAAAATATAAGTCTGAAAGCTAAATAGCAACACTGTATGAAATAAGGACAACAGTACATTATGGAAAAAGACGCTAGGATTGCGGTCGAGCAAAAAACTCTACCTCGTCTCTCGATGATCAACTCAACTAGCAAACTCCGCTATCGGTGACTGGGCCCGACACCTGGATCTGTACATTAAGTGTAGAGTGTAGCATAAGTACAACCGATCCCATGTACTGAACAAGTATCATAACTAACCTCAGCGACATAAAAGCAATAAGAGGTATAAATGATACTTGCTATAACATGTACAGTTCATAAATTTAACTAGTACAAAACAGAAATATGATCAAATAATGAAATCACTAATAAAACAACATTGGTGCCCACAATCACTCAAGTACTCTGCTCAGTCATTAATCCAGCATATAAAGATGACATACAAGTAAATCAGGTAAATAATCATAGAAATTGCATGTAAAGATGAAATGCAATAACCAAACAACACTTGCCAGATTTTTCTCAGAATTTAAAATGCAGTACCAAACCACTGATAAGTTTTTTCTCACTCCGCATGTACACCCTCAAGAGAGAAACATGAGAGGTTGACCATAAGGGGATGGATCCATATCCATACGATACACGGATAACTCATGTGCTGCATAGACAATTCACGTGCAAATAATATCAACCGCACAGACAACTCACGTGCCAATAATACTAATATCTGGATCTACACGGACAACTCACACACTGAATGGACAACTCACGTGCCAATAATACCAACTGCACGGACAACTCACATGGCAATAATCACTATCTGCCTGGTGTGGTCACATACTAACAACATAATCTGCCCGGTATAGTCACATGCACCGAGTCCAAATCATATTACACAGAAGCAAATATACAAGAATACATATATATGATCAATGGATATTATATTTCATGCTCCTGGACTAGTATAACTTACATGCTAAGGTGTATGCATGTGCAGAGTGTGCTATCATATCTCAAATCAACAATTTCATCACATAAATAGCAATTATAAAGTTCATTCAGGCAATTAGCATCTATGTAACCTCAAACATGGATCAAATAGTTCACAACAGAGTTAAAAATATGAGAAATATCACAACATAAAGCTTATCAAAAAATTCAAGGCATATCATAGCCTAAACACTACCCAAAGCATGGATAAATGCCCTGGTGCTCGCACATCGGCTCAACCCCCACACATATGCGCACTCATAGCACGTAGCTATAACAAATAACTCAAGAAACTAGTGCCTCAACCAAGTTTAGGTAAGATACTTACCTCAAGCAAGCTAAATCACTCCCATAACAAGCCCTTCCCGGATGAATCAACCTCTGAACGGCTCAAATCTAGCTAAAATAACTTAACATAATCAATAAAAGCCATAAGAATCGATTCCAATTGATAAATCTAAGATCTCTAACCAAAATCAATACGTCAACCCAAAAAGTCAAACCTGGTCCCGCACTTCAGAACCCAATCAAACTCACAAATTCCGATCAACCATTCGATTGCGAGTCCAACCATACCAATTTTATTCAATTCCGACATCAAATTGACCTTCAAATCCTCAATTTACTCTTTAGGAAAGTTTTTACTAAAATTCCCAATATCTTCACTTTAATTCACCAATTAAATATTATAAATAAGGATGGAATCATGAAATATAAATAAATCCGAGTAAAAAATACTTACCCCAATCTAAATCGTGAAAATCCCCTCTAAAATCACCCAAATTCGAGCTCTACAACTCAAAATACGTTAAAATGAACAAAAACCCTCGAAAATAGAGTACTTATGGTCTGCCTAGGCATAACTTTCGCGATCACGGAAAAGCCTTCGCGACAGCGAAGAACACAATTATCCAACTTCAAAAAACTTCTTCATGAGCGCGACGCCTTAGTCGCAAACGCGATGACCAACGACCCCAAACCTACGTGAACACGTAGCCTCTCCCGCAAACATGAAGGCCTGATGCCCCAGCTGAACTCCCCCTTCTACGCGAACGCGACAACACTTTCGCGATCGTGATGATCACTGCCATCTAAAGCATTATAAAAGCGGTGAGTACTTCACGAATGCGAAGAACAATTACCCCTTGCAACAGATTACCCTCTACGAACGCAACCTCTTCTTCGCGATCGTGAAGAAGGAAACCAAAACTGAGAATCAACAGTTCCAAAACATGGAAAAATGGTCTGAAACCCATCCGAAACATACCCGAGGCCCCCGGGACCCCGTCCAATCATACTAACTAATGATAAAACATAATACGGACTTACTTGTGGCCTTAAACCACACAAAACAATACCAAAACCACGAATCGCACCCCAATTCAAACCTAATGAACTTTAAACTTCCAAAACCCATGCCGAACCATATAAAATCAACTCCGAATGACCTCAAATTTTGCATGCAAGTCTCAAATAACGTAACAGACCTATTCCAACTCCCGGAACCAAAATCTGAACCCGATATCAGCAGAGTCAACTCTTCTGTCAAACCTATCAACCTTTCAAACTTTCAATTTCCAACGTTCGCCGAAAAGCTTCAAATCAATCTACAAACCTCCAAAACCAAATCCGGACATATGCTTCAGCACGAAATTACCATACGAAGCTATTGGAACCATCAAAACTCTATTTTGGAGTCATCTACACAAAAGTCAAACTCCAGTCAACTCTTTCAACTTAAGTTTTCAACATTGGGACTAAGTGTCCCAATTCACTCTGAAACTTCCCTGAAACTAAATCAATCGCACTGACAAGTCACGAAACCCCAAATACACATAAGTAAAGGATCAAATAGGAAAAACAGGGCTAAATACTCAAAACAACCGGTTGGGTCGTTATAGTCAAAAACTAAATCACAAGCTTCTGATAAACAACGAGCAGTTCTAGTACGATTTGTAATATGAATACCCTTACGTTTGGCAGAGATATTGTCACAACCCAATTCCTACTATGGCCCGTGATGGCACCCAACGTTACCGCTAGGCAAGCCAACAGTGAATTAAACCATGTTATTTCTCTTTTAACAAGTATACAAGTAATTAAATTCTATTTAATAAGAAATTAAGGAGTGGAAAATTCAATAAATGAAACGAAGACAACTGAGTGGAAATCATAGTGATATAAGTGCTCCAAAACTATAAGGTCTACTAGTGTGTGTGTCAAGACCCGGTGTCATAAGTGTATGAGTAACTAGTAGAATATACAAAACTCTAACTACTATCCGAAATAAAGTAGACAGAATATAAAATACAAAACAGAGACTCTAGGGCCTGCAGAATGGCTTAGGAAGCAACTCGCCACTAGGCCTCGGGATATCTGAGATGCGCGCAAGTAGGACCGCCAGATACACCTGCCTCAGATCCTACACTATTAGTACAGAAGTGTAGCGTGAATACATAAACAACATGTACCCAGTAAGTATCTAGTCTAACCTCGAAGAAGTAGTGACGAGGGGTCGACATCAACACTTACTATGGGCTAACAATAATAATACAAAAATTCTAAATAGGCATGAGTTATGTAAATAATAATAACAACTCAATAACAAGTAGGAATGAATAATTCTTTCACATTTAGTAATTTCCAAGTCAATTTCCTGTAATTAATAATCAAAACCTCACAAGCCATAAAATAATATCAAGTATAATTAGGCTTTGAGTATTATTAAGCACGATTTATGCCGAGGTCGTGCGACCCGATCTAGAATAACGTGTACACTGCCGAGGGTCATGCGGTATGAACCATGGGATCTATTTTACTGCCGAGGTATTCGGTCCGCTCCACAAGAAGAGAGGATACTTTATGAACATCCAATTTAAAAGATATTACGAGGCTAATACACAAAGAACCACAATTTCTATTAGCGGTTAGGTAACCCGCCAAAACTCAAGTAAGTGAAATTTGGTCTTTTACAATCTCTTTATAAAGCTCCAATATAATTTAGGCAATTTAATTAACAAGCAGAGTGCGAACATGACAAGTATTTCATGATTTGGGTCCTACACTACCCGTACATAAGCATAATTAGTAGCTACGCACAGACTCTCGTTACCTCATGCGTACGTAGCCCCCATAATTAGAAGCAATATTAATTTAAATCACCTATGGGGTAAATTCCCTCTTACAAGGTTAGGCAAGAGACTTACCTTATCTCAAAGCTCGCTTTCCAGCCTCAAAATTACTCTAAAGCCTCAACTCGGTGCCGAACAATCCGAAGCTATTCAAAGGTTGTATAAATTAATCAATACGTGTTCAAAAGTTCATATTTTAACTATTAGAGTGATTACCCAACCACAATTGAAGGATTCCTAATTCACCCCCGGTCCCACGTGCTAGGATTTTGGAAATCTTCGAAGAAAGTTGTTACCCATAGCCTCACGAACTCAAATATATAATTTTCACTCAATTCCATAACCATTTTCGTGGTTTAATCTCATTTTTTTATTCAAAACCTAGGTTTTTCATCTAAACCCATGATTTTCACAATTTTATATGTTACAATCTACCCATAATCTATGTTTTGAACTCATATTATATAAAAATTACTTACCTCAAAGTGCTAGGTAAACACCCCTTTCCAAGAGCTCCAAAATCGCCCAAGAGATGAAAGAAAATGAGCCAAAATAGCCTAAGTCCCGCATTAAATGGACCATTCTGCCTTCAGTGATTTATTTTTTCTGCGGAGGGGCAGCCGCTTCTGCGGATCTTCATCTGCGAAAAACTCACCGCAGATGCGGCCCTTCCCCAGTTGGTCTACTTCCGCATCTACGGACTACTAGCCCGCTTCTGCGAGACCGCTTTTGTGACGCGAGTGTCGCACTTGCATCTTTGACTTCTTGTAAGGTTGCTTCCATCGCACCTGCGCGTTCGCAGGTGCACGCCATGTCCCTCATCTGTGGTTTTTGGACTGCCCATGCTTTGCTGCTACTGCGGTTGCTAGCTCTCTTCTGCGAGCTCGCACCTGCGGCTGGCCCTCCGCAGGTGCGATTGCATCAGAAGTTGGGTGCTTCAGCTATTCACCCAAGGCTAAACGACCTCCGCGCATCGTCTGAATGGCATCCGGGGCCCCCGAGGCTTCGTCCAAATATACCAACAAGTTTGAAATAATAAAACGGACTCGCTCGCACCCTCGGAATGCAGAAAACAATATTAAAACTAAGAATCGCAATCTAAAACCAATAGAAATCAACTTATGAACCTCAAATTCTTCCAACTTACTCCGAACGCGCTGAAATAAAATTAAACTACTCGGAATGACTTCAAATTTTTCATGCAAGTCTTAAATCACCATACAAAACTATTCCCAGGCTTGGAATCCCAAACGGACCTCGATAACCTCAAAACCTACTCCAAACCAAATTTAAAGAACTTTAAAACCTTCAAGGTGCCAACTTCCAATATTAAGCGCCGAAACGCTCCCGGGTCATCCAAAACCCGATCCAAACATACGCCCAAGTCCAAAATCATCATAAGAAGTTATTGGAATCGTCAAATCCCAGTTTCGAGGTCGGTTACTCAAAATGTTGACCAAAGTCAAACTTAGCCCTTTTTAGCCAACCTTAAGGAACCAAGTGTTCCGATTTCATCCCGAACCTTTTCAAATCCCGAACTAACCATCCCCACAAGTCATAAAACAGTAAACACACATATGGGGAGTCTTATTTAGGGGAACGAAGATCTATAAAGCTAAATGATCGGTCGGGTCATTACATTCTCCACCGCTTAAACAAACGTTCGTCCTCGAACGGGTCTAGAATCATACTTGGAGTGGTGAATAAGTGTGCATATCTGCTCCACATGTACTCCTCGGCCTCCCAAGTTGCCTCCTCGACTGGTTGGCCCCTCCACTGAACCTTTACCGCCAAAATCGTTTTGGACCTCAACTGGCGAACCTGCCTATCAACAATGGCAACTGGCTCCTCTTTATAATCCAGGCTCTCATCTAGCTGGACCGTGATGTAGTCTAAGACATATGACCTGTCGGCATGATACCTCCGGAGCATAGATACGTGAAAAATCGGATAAACTCCCAATAGATTGGGGGGCAATTCAAGCTCATAAGCAACCTCCCCAACTCGTCTCATCACCTCAAATGGACCTATAAACCTTGGAATCAACTTGCCCTTCTTCCCAAACCTCATGATTCCCTTATGATCCACATAACTCTTCTATCTGGACTGTGCTGTGCGAAGCCTATCCTGAATCAACTTTACCTTTTCCAAGGCATCCTTCACTAAATCATTACTGTATAACTTAGCCTCATCAGGCACAAACCATCCATTGGGCGAATGACATCGTCGACCATATAAATCCTCAAATGGAGCCATCTCGATGCTGGACTGATAACTATTATTGTAAGCAAACTCGGCCAAAGGAAAGAATCGATCCCACTACCTTCCAAAGTCAATCACACATGCTCTGAGCATATCCTCCAAGATCTGAACTATCCGCTCTGACTGCCCGTCGGTCTGTGAGTGAAAGGCTGTGCTAAGATCTACATGGGTCCCCAACTCACTCTGTACTGCTCTCCAGAAATGCAAAGTAAACTGAGGGCCTCTATCTGATATGATGGAAACAGGCACACCATGCAACCGAACAACCTCCTGAATGTAAATCTGAGCCAACCTCTCTGAAGAATATGTGGTAACAACCAGAATGAAGTGTGCCGACTTGGTCAACGTGTCAACAATGACCCAAACTACATCAAACTTCCGCAAGGTCCACAGCAACCCAACTACGAAGTCCATAGTAATGCTCTCCCATTTCCACTCAGGTATAGTCATCTGCTGGAGTAGGCCACCTGGCCTCTGATGCTCATACTTAACCTGCTGGAAGTTTAGGCACCTCGCTAAATACTCAACTATGTCCATCTTCATTTCTCGCCAACAATAATGCTACCTCAGTTGTGATACATCTTCGTAGCACCTAGATGAATAGAATACTGAGAACTGCGTGCCTCCTCTAGGATCTTCTCCCTCAAGCCATCAGCATTAGGAATACATAGGTGACCCTAGAGTCGCATAACACCATCCTCACCAAGAGTAACCTCCTTGGCACCACCCTGTAGTACCGTCTCTCTAAGAACCAACAAGTGCGGATCATCAAACTAGCGAGCCTTGATCTACTCGAATAGTGAAGACTGAGCGACAACACATGCAAAAACTCGGCTGGGCTCTGAAATATCCAACCTCACAAGTTTGTTAGCCAAGGACTGAATGCCCAACGCTAGTGGCCTCTCCTCTGCTGAAATGAATGCCAAACTACCCATACTCTCCCCCTTTCTGCTCAAGGCATCCGCAACTACATTTGCCTTTTTCGGATGATAAAGGATGGTAATATCATAATCCTTTAGTAACTCAAGCCACTTGCGTTGCCTCAAATTCAGATCCCTCTGCTTGAACAAATGCTGCAAGCTGCTATGATCGGTGTAAACCTCATAGGACACCCCATAAAGATAATGTCTCCAGATCTTAAGTTCATGAACAATCGCAACCAACTCTAAATCGTGTGTAGTGTAATTATTCTCGTGGCGCTTCAGCTGACGCGAAGTATATGCAATAACTCACCCCTCCTGCATCAATACACAACCCAAACCAATGCGCGTAGTGTCGCAATACATAGTATACATCACTGAACCGGAAGGCAACACCAACACTGTTGCTGAAGTCAATGCAGTCTTGAGCTTCTGAAAGCTCGCCTGGCAATCATCGAAAAATCGGAACGAAGCACCCTTCTGGGTCAATCTAGTCAAAGGTGCTGCAATAGATGAGAAGCCCTCCACAAATCGACGATAATAACCTGCTAACCCCAGGAAGCTCCTGATCTCAGACGCTGTGGTAGGACGAGGCCAACTTTGAACTGCCTCAATCTTCTTGGGGTCTACCTTAATACCCTTTCCTGATACAACATGACCCAAGAATGCCACAGAATCCAACCAGAACTCAGACTTGGAGAACTTAGCATATAACTTCTGTTCCCGCAAGGTCTGAAGCACCACTCTCAAATGCTGCTCGTGCTCCTCCATGATACGCGAGTAGATCAAAATGTCATTAATAAAGGCAATGAGAAACGAATCAATATATGGCCTGAACACTCGATTCATCAAGTTTATAAATGCCGCTGTGGCGTTAGTCGCTCGAAGGACATCACTGGAAATGCATAATGGCCATATCTAGTTTGGAAAGCTATCTTTGGAACATCCGAATCCCTAATCCTTAACTGATGGTATCCCGATCTCAAGTCTATCTTAGAGAACACCCTAGCACCCTACAACTGGTCAAACAAATTGTTAATACGCGGCAACGGGTACTTGTTCTTAATGGTAACTTTGTTCAACTGGCGGTAATCAATGCACATCCACATAGTCCCATCTTTTTTCTTCACAAATAACACCGGTTCACCCCAAGGCGATACACTCGATCTGACAAACTCCTTTGCTAGCAACTCCTCAAGTTATTCCTTCAACTCCTTCAAATCTTTCGGATCTATGTAGTACGGTGGGATAGCGATAGGCTGGGTACCTGGAGCCAAATCAATGCAGAAATCGATATCACGATCTAGTGGCATGCCTGGAAGATCAGAAGGAAACACATCAAAAAACTTCCGGACTACAGGTAGTGAATCAATCGCCGGAGTCTCTATAGTAGTATCCCGAACATAAGCTTAATAAGCGAAACAACACTTCTCGACCATGTGTCGAGCCTTCAGAAAAGAGATAACCTGACTAGATGTACTGACAGACGAACCCTTCCACTCCAATATAGGCAACTTTGGCATCGCCAAGGTAACAGTCTTGGCATGGCAATCAAGGATAGCGCGATATGGAGACAACTAATCCATGCCCAGGATAACCTCAAAGTCGGTAATATCGAGCAATAAAAGATCTGCTCGGGTCTCATAACCACAGAAAGTAAGAATGCAGGACCGATAGATCCGATCAACAACTACAAAATCGCCCACTGATGTGGACACATAAATAGGAGTACCCAAGGACTTACGAGGAACTCCTAGAAAATGGGCAAAAAGAGATGAAACATATGAATATGTAGACCCTGGATCAAATAGTACGGAAGCATCCCTACCGTAGACAGAAATAATACCTGTGATCACGGCATCTGAGGTACTGTATCAGGTCGGGCCAAAAAAGCATAGAACCTAGCTGGAGCGCCACCTATATGGCCTACACCTGATTGGCCTCCACCTCTAGGACGGCCCCTACCCACCTGCCCTCCACCTCTGGGCGGCCGGACGGCTGGTACGGCAGTTGGTGCTGGAATTATAGGCTACTAACTCTACTGCATTGCCTTGCCCCGAAGCCTGGGGCAGAGCCTCCGCATATGACTAAGATCCCCGCACTCGAAACAATCTCTCGGTACGGTGGACTGTTGACCTGAAGTCTGACCCTGATGGCCTGAATACCCACTGGAGGAACCTTGCATAGCTGGTAGGCAGTAGGAACGCTTTGGCATAGCGCTGAAATATGGTCACAACGAAGCACCCCGAGGAGGCGGCGATGCTGGATAGGTGGGCCTGCTAGACTGACCCCTCACAAACTGACCTCTGCCCCTACTCAGGGCATCTCTGAACTCTACAGAATATCGAAACCACTTATCCCTCGTAATCTGCTCTCGGCTACACTGACGTACTCCCTCGATCCTCCAAGCTATCTCCACAACTATCTCGTAAGAAGTCCCCATCTCAACTTCTCGGGCCATAGTGGCCTGGATACCTGAATGCAAACCCGCAACGAACCTCCGCACTCTCTCTACATCAGTAGGAAGTATCATAAGTACACAGCGAGACAACTCAGATAATCTTTCCTCATAGTCGGTCACTAACATCTGATCCTACCAGAGCTGCTCGAACTGAAACCATAACTCTTCCCTCCGAGAGGGTGGAATATACCTATCCAGAAATATACAGGTGAACCGACCCCAAGTTATGGGAGGATAATATGTCGATCTGCCGAGGAGATACGACTGCCACCACCTACAAGCCCTGCCCTCCTGCTGGAAAGTAGTAAAATCTACCCCATGGGACTCCAATATCCTCATATTATGCAGTCTGTCCCTGCATCGATCAATAAAGTCCTGGGGGTCCTCATGTCGCTAACCCCCAAAGACAGGAGTATGCAGCCTAGTCCATCTGTGCAATAGCTTCTGCGGATCGCCGACCGCAGCTGGTCTGGGCTCAAGTATAGCTGTTGCAACTGGCTGAGCTCTACCCACGGGTAATGTGCCCGGGGTCTGATATACGGTAGTTGCATGCCCTGGAGCTTGAGTGGTAGGGGTCTGTGCTCCCCCTCCTGCCTGAGATATGGCTGGGTCCGCTGGAAATAAACCAGCCTGGGTCATAGAATCCATGAACCGCAACATACGGCCCATAACCTCCTGGAAACATGGCGCGGACATGAAATCCGCTGGGGCTGGCTTTGCTACAGGAACCTCTTCCTGATCCTTAATAATAGAATCCTCTACTGGATCCGCTGGTGGCATAGCGAGAGTAACTCTAGGACGCCCTCGTCCTCTACCGTGGGCTGGAGCCCTCCCTCGACCTCTAGCAATAGGGGAGCCGCTCCTCCATGGTCTGGAACATCCGCTGTACACGTTCTTACCATCTGTGAGAGAATAAGAGAAAGATACTTAGTACTACATCAACTGCACAATAGGAGATGAAGAAAGAGTAGTTTCCTAACACCCTATAGGCCCTCAAAGATAGGTACGAACGTCTCCTTACCGATCCGCAAGACTCTATTAGGCTTGCTCCTAACTTGTGAGACCTACGTGAACCTAGAGCTCTGATACCATGTTGTCATGACCCAATTCCTACTATGGGTCGTGATGGCACCCAACGTTAGCGCTAGGCAAGCCAACAGTGAATTAAACCATGTTATTTCTCTTTTAACAAGTTTTCAAGTAATTAAATTCTATTTAAGAAGAAATTAAGGAGTGGAAAATTCAATAAATGAAACGAAGACAACTGAGTGGAAATCATAGTGATATAAGTACTCCAAAACCATAAAGTCTACTAGTGTGTGTGCCATGACCTGGTGTCACAAATGTATGAGCAACTAGTAGAATATGCAAAACTCTAACTATTGTTCGAAATAAAGGAGACATAATATAAAATACAAAATAGATACTCAAGGGGCTGCAGAACGGCTCAGGAAGAAGCTCACCACTAGGCCTCGGGATATCTAGGATGCGCACCGGTAGGAACGCCAGATGCACCTACCTCAAATCCTGCACGATTAGTGTAGAAGTGTAGCATGAGTATATAAACAACATGTACCCAGTAAGTATCTAATCTAACCTCAAAGAATTAGTGACGAGGGATCGACATCGACACTTACTATGGGCTAACAATAATAATACAGAAATTCTAAATAGGCATGAGTTATGTAAATAATAATAACAACTCAATAACAAGCAGGAATGAATAATTCTTTCACATTTAGTAATTTCCAAGTCAATTTCCTCTCATTAATAATCAAAACTTCACAAGTCATAAAATAATATCAAGTACAATTAGGCTCTGAGTATTATTAAGCACAATTTATGTCGAGGTCGTACGACCTGATCCAGAATAACGCGTACACTGTTGAGGGTCATGCGGGACGAACCATATATGCATCTATT
Source organism: Nicotiana otophora (assembly GCA_000715115.1). Lineage (NCBI taxonomy): Eukaryota > Viridiplantae > Streptophyta > Magnoliopsida > Solanales > Solanaceae > Nicotiana > Nicotiana otophora. The sequence goes on from AWOL01S0020134.1 coordinate 30,820, forward strand.
CTACTGCCGAGGCGTTCGGCCTGCTCCACAAGAAGAGAGGATACTTTATGAACATCCAATTTAAAAGTTATTACGAGGCTAATACACAAAGAACCACAATTTCTATTAACGGTCAGGTAACCTGCCGAAACCCAAATGAGTGAAATTCGGTCTTTTACAATCCCTTTATCAAGTTCTAATATAATTTAGGCAATTTAATTAACAAGTAGAGTGCGAACATGATAAGTATTTCATGATTTGGGTCCTAAACTATCCGGACATAAGCATAATTAGTAGCTACGTACGGACTCTCGTCGTAGCCCCCATAATTAGAAGAAAATATTAATTTAAATCATCTATTGGGTAAATTCTCTTTTACAAGGTTAGGCAAGAGACTTACCTTATCTCAAAGCTCACTTTCTGGCCTCAAATTTACTCTAAAGCCTCAACTCGGTGCCGAACAATCCGAAACTATTCAAAGGTTGTATAAATTAATCAATATGTGTTCAAAAGTTCATATTCTAACTATTTGAGTGATTACCCAACCCCAATTGAAGGATTCCTACAATTCACCCCCGGTCCCACATGCCCGAATTTTGGAAATTGTTGAAAAAAGTTGTTACCCATAGCCTCACGAACTCAAATATATAATTTTCACTCAATTCCCTAACCATTTTCGTGGTTAAATCCTATTTTATTTTTAATCAAAACCTAGGTTTTTCATCTAAACTCATGATTATCATAATTTTACATGTTAAAATCTATGGAAAATATATAGACGGCCCCTTAACTTGGTTCCAGTTTCCATTTTGACACCTTAACTTAGCGATTTTCTTATTGAATACTTTAACTCTATTTTGGTTTATACCATTTAAACATAATGCATGACCGGCCAAAGTAGCGTTATGTCCACACATGGTAAGCACGTGAATGTTATTAATATTTACTTAGGTGGATATTCCAACGGTAAAAAAAAAAATTCACCTGTTAGACCCACTTCAAAACACCCGATTTTCCCATTATTTCTCTCAAAAAAGCCCTAATTCCTATTTCGTATTCTTCCCCTTTCAAAGTCGCCATTTTCCCCTTCAACTGAAGCTTAGGTACCCAAGCTTGAATCTTTATCTGATTTCTTCCTCATCTTTCTCATTTATCAGCTCCATGTCACAAAAATCAAAAACTTCACGCAATGGAATGGATATTTTTCACTGTGGATTAAATGCTCCACTGACTATATCATGGTCACCTGCAAACCCAGGTTGTCGATTTTATGGTTGTAAATTGGAAAGTCGATCGTATTGCTTAGACCCTTGAATTTCTTAAAAAAGAAATATATTTTTAATTTTTTGGCCATATTTCTTTTTTAATATTATAGGGTCGAGGTGGATGCAAATACTTCAGATGTCATGATGATGAAATGCCCGACCAAGCTAAGAGGGTTATACGAGGTCTGTTGAAGAGAGTCGAAAGAACTGAGAAAACAGTTGCGCGGTTGAAGTGGTTATTTGTTGTGGTAGTGGTTCTGTTTCTATGGATATGGCTTTGCTGATGCTGGTGGTTTAAAGAACAATGTAGTATTTTTATGATATGCTGGTGATAATGGTGTTGTAGTTGCTACTATTAGTTAAAGAACAACGTAGTATGTTGGAAGTGGATACTAGGAATTTGGCCTTTGATTAATATACACTATCTTGTTATGAATGAAATGGCAATGACCAATATTTGATGCAAATTGAAGTTCAACTGCACTTCCATATTGTGTTATGAATGAAATGCAAATTCATATTCATGAACTGAAAACATAACTGCCCAAACATATTCATGAATTGAAAACATAACTGCCCAAACATATTCATGAATTGAAAACATAACTGCCCAAACATTCAATTGCATAATATGATGAACTAGCATTACATCGAAGCTAAAAAACAGAGCATTATTTTGGTCTACAAATTACAAAAACAGAGCATTATTTTCCCAAACAAATTACTGCCCAAACTAGTAAACTGTAACAGAGCATAATGTATCAAATAGAGCATAATTGCCCAAACAAAAAACTGGCAGTGATATCTTAGATAACATAAACAAAAGCTGGTCTGCTTCACAGTGTAGATGCAGCTGAACTTGTTTGACTTGAAGGGCCTTTTTTCCTTGATGCACTCATATGCTGAAGATGTGACCTTGTCACTGTATTTCTTCCTTTAAACTTCAATCCGGAGGGGGGGAGGGGAGGCTTAAATCCAATGTCTATGTTAGTTGCAGATGTATCCTTGAATGTCCCAGCTGATATGACTCTCTCAGATTGTATACCAGGCTGTAAAATACAATGAATTAATAAAAATAGAATACTTCCAGCCCACAAAACTGCATTACAATAAACTATACACCCTTGTTGCTTTGTTTTTTGACAACACTTATATCCTCACATATAGATGATGGATTGCTTTGTTAAGATGGTATTTCCTAAAATGATCTTGGTGGAGGTGGTGGCATATTTTGACTTTGTTGAGTAGCACTTCTTGGAACATGCTGACAGAAGTAAAAGAAAAGAATATCAGAATTACAAAAAAAGAATGTAAAAGACAGAATTACAAATATGAGAACTTACCATATTCCTGCATCCAGATTTGTTGTGGCCTGTTTGTTGGCAGTTTGAACAAGTCATCTTTACCTCTTTCTTTGATAGTTTACCATGCTTTTTCCTTGGTTCATCCTTGACTTTTCTCCTACATCTCTTTGGTCTATCTGACATAAGTTTAGGTTTCGGAGGCTCTATATATGAATTTGTTGAATTTGGCCACATCTTCATATTGGGAATTGGCTGAATGAAATGCTGGTAAGCTTTAAGGAAAGTTTTCTTCCTATACCAGTGGGCAACATAATCATCTAGGTTTCACACAATTTACCAGTGGGCACAAACTTATGCCTAGGACCTACTATCCAAGAATTGAATATTTCACACATGTTATTCTCAATGACATCACACTTTGAATCTTCTCTAAAGTATTGCCTACACCAATACTCTTTATCATACTTCAACAAGTCTTCACATATCTTATAACCAAGCTTATTCATTGCTTCAAGTTCTTCCTTGAATTTCACTTCATAAGATTCTTTGGCACATCTCCAGAATTGTTTCCTCCTTTCTTCACCTCTCCAGGTTTTGGACCAGTTAGACCAAATGTGTCTAGCACACATTCTGTGTTCTGCCATTGGTAGTAATTCTCTTATAGTTGGTACTAGTCCCTATAAAAAATAGTAATAACTATTAGTGGAAATAACTGGAAAAAGAAAAATTAAAAGTTGATTGTAACTTTACCTTTTGCATATCTGACATAACAGTTAAGCCAACACCATATCCTAACTGTAAATCTGTAATCAAATATGTGATGAACCAATTCCAAGAGTGTTTTGTCTCTTGATCGACTACAACCCATGTAAAAGGAAACATTTGATTGTTCCCATTTCTACTAATTGCAACAAGTAACTCACCCTTGCAGATTCCCTTTAGAAAACAACCATCAAATCCTATGATCTTTCTGCACCCTTCTAACCATCATCTTTTCAAAGTATCTAAACATAGATAGAAATAGCAAACAGATTCTTGCCAGGAAGAGTCTCACTATCTGTTATGATCCAGCATGAACTCCCAGGATTTGTTTGCTTAATAATATCAGCATAATCAGTAAGTTTGTTAAATTCCATCCTCCAGTCACCCATGTATTGACTTATCACCCTACACTTAGCCTGTAACAAACAATCCTTCCAACATACAAATCTAACTTATCCCTGACCAAATCCTGAATCTCCCACAACTTAATATTTGGCTGGAAAATAATCCTATATTTATACTTATTGACAATGTACTTAGAAGTACATAATTTGTTCTTGTTTTTGGTATTGCACTTGTGAGCTGGATGGTACTTCTTCATAGTAAAGTCACATGAATCCCCATAATTGCTTGCATACAATTCCCAGTTACACTTGGCTCCTTTACACTTAACTCTAACCCTATCCTTTTCATTAGGCCTAATTTTTAGTTGCACTTTGTTCTCCACAGCATATGAGGCTACTGCTTTTCTAAACTCTACATCATTTTCAAATACCATACCAAGCTCAAAAATAGCAAGGTAACAGTCAGGGTCAAACCTTACCTTTTTACTTCTCCTTCTAGGAGGTAAGTCAATACCTCTTTCAGCTAAAATATCTAAGTCATCTGCGCTATCATCACTTCCAATATCAGAACTAGTGTAGTAGTCTTCATCCCCTCCTAATTTTCCAGCAAACCTATCCTCCTTAGATGGCCTACCAATATCCTCAAAGACTATTCCAGCTTCTCCCAGAATAATCTCTTCAGTTGGAGTAGGTTTCTTTCTCTGTTTCTTCTGTTTTTTCTTGTTTCTTCTTTCATGCCTTAATGAAGTGAGCTCTTCATTCACATCACTATCATCTTCATCAGGAATATTATCTAATTCAGACTCACTACTTGACAGATCTGATGCCAAACCAACATCTATGTTTGTTGTTTCTTCAGCCACAAATGTGTTATCTGCAGTACTTTCTTGGACATTTATATCCTCTGGAATAGTAGATGTTGCCCCATCCTCTTTATTTAATGTATTTTCACTTGGTTCAACAACTTCTGGCCCACATAAAAGGCCGCATGGGACAGTCTCATCAACCAACAAAGACTCATTAACTACATGCTTAATAAATAAATCTAAATGATCAAGATGATTAAGGTGACAAACTATATTATATAGCTGTTCATCATTTTCAATCAAGACAGAGTCATTAGATTTCAGATTAATTAGATAGAAACCCTCTACCTCAGAATACCCCATATCCTTTGTGTAGGACAGAGGCTCAAAAAGAGAAAAGTGATCTTTGTCTATCATGTGACCATCCTCAACCCTCTCTCCTAAATATCTCGGGTCAGGATCCTTGACAATATGTCCACCATGATGAAAATCGACAAAAATATATTCGTCTGCAGATATGTCTAGATTTACCACTGTATTGAAATACCAAAAAGCGAAATAGAGGATGTCAGTAGATTTCCCGACCCAAAATTATAAAAGAACCCTAATTTTCACAAACTCCAATCAAACTAAATTACAACAACCAAAAACAACTATTTTATCAGTAAATAAAAGCTTACCACAAAGGAAAACTTCAATTGAAATAGCGTAAACCGCGAAACTCCAGTCACGACCAACTCCAATCACGACTAGCTCCAGTTACGACCAACTCCACTCACCACCACGATCGAAAGAAGCAAACGATTGCCCGTATTAGTAATATAACCGACCAAGATGTTGACGGACAGTTGAATCTAACTCAAAACCGATAAAGATTCCACCGAGAATCGGTCTCAATGTAGTTCATTAGGGTGGAAGATCGATTAACCGAGGCGAGGTAAAATGTGGGTAAGGTAAAAAAGGATTTTTTTATCCGACCTGGATAAATAAACACATGTCAGACTATTCTTAGTATGTTATTCCATGTGGGAAGCATTTAAAAATATGCGCTTAAGTTTTTATATCCCGGTCATGCGCTGTGTTTAAATGGTATAGACCAAAATAGAGTTAAAGTGTTCAATAGGAAACGCGCTAAGTTAAGGTGTCAAAATTGAAACTTGAGCCAAGTTTAAGGGGCTGTACACCTATTTGGACTAAAATCTAAACATAATCTATGTTTTGAACTCATATTGTATAGAAATTATATACCTCAACGTGCTACGTAAAACCCCCCTTCCAAGAGCTCTAAAATCGCCCAAGAGTTGAAAGAAAATGAGCCAAAATAGCCTAACATTAAATGGACCATTCCGCCTTCAGTGATTTTTGCTTCTGTGGAGGGGCAGCTGCTTCTGCGGAAAAATCATCGCAGATGCAACCCTTCCCCAGTTGGTCTACTTCCGCATCTGCGGACCACTGCCCCGCTTCTGCGACGCGAGTGTCGCACCTGCGTCTTTGGCCGCTTCTACGTTTACTTCCATCGCACCTGCGCGTTCGCAGGTGCGTGCCATGTCCCACATCTGCGGTTTCTGGGCTGCCCATGCTGGGCCGCTTCTACGGCTGCTGGCTCGCTTCTACGAGTTCGCACCTGTGGCTGGCCCTCCGCAGGTGCGATTGCATCAGAAGCTGGGTGCTTCGGCTATTTGCCCAAGGTTAAACGACCTCCGCGCATTGTCCGAATGGCATCCGGGGTTTCCGAGGCCCCGTCCAAGCATACCAACAAGTTTGAAATCATAAAACGGACTTGCTCGCACCCTTGGAATGCGGAAAATAATATTAAAACTAAGAATCGCAACCTAAAACCAATAGAATCAACTTATGAACCTCAAATTTTTTCAACTTACTCCGAACGCGCCGAAATATACTTAAACTAATTAGAATGACTTTAAATTTTGCGCGCAAGTCTTAAATCACCATACGGAACTATTTCAGGCTTGGAATCCCAAACGGACCTCGATAGCCTCAAAACGTACTCCAAACCAAATTTAAAGAACTTTAAAACCTTCAAGGTATCAACTTTCAATATTAAGTGTCGTAACGCTCCCGGGTCATCCAAACCCGATCCGAACATACGTCCAAGTCCAAAATCATCATACGAACCTATTGGAACCATCAAATTCCAGTTCCGAGGTCGTTTACTTAAAATATTGACCAAAGTCAAATTTAGTCCTTTTTAGCCAACCTTAAAGAACCAAGTGTTCCTATTTCAACCCGAACCCTTCCAAATCCCGAACTAACCTTCCTCGCAAGTCATAAAACAGTAAAAGCACATACAAAGAGTCTTATTTAGGGAAATGGGATCTAGAAAGTAAAACGACTGTTCGGGTCGTTACAGATATAAGATGCCATTTTAGCATTCCATTTCCTAGTACCATGACCAAATTAAACTTTTGCCTCCATTATCTCTTCCAAATTTATGTTCCAATATCTTCTTGTCAGTTCTCCCCCGCACCCTCCCCCCTTTGTTTGTTATTTTTTTTCAAAAAAAAAAAAAGAAGAGACGAGGATCCCAGAATTAAAATAAATAATTGTTCTGATGGAATCTTTTCTTCTATCATAGATTGGGCGTAGATATACGACCTAAACCATTATTCTTTTTATTACCAAAGCAAATAACCATACCAAATGCAGGTAGCGAAAGAGATGAATCCATTGTTAGGAATCATTAAATCCTCTAAATGATTATTTGAGTATATCATGGAAAGTTTTTGAAAGACAAGAACCAAATAATTTTATGTGGTGGAACAAAATATCTCTCATCTCCCCCTTGAATAGATTCTTTTTTTTTGTTTCCAAAGGAATTTTGTTATGTTGTTTTGAAAGGTGCACTAATCCCTTGAATCCGGTACCAACGGGTATCACCCCCCCCAAAACAACGTTCTCTTTCAGGCCTTTCAACCAATCGATACGACCCCGGAGAGCCGCTTTTGCTAAAACTCGAGCAGTTTCTTGAGAACTCGCTTCAGATATGAAATTTTGAATATTGAGAAATGCTCTTGTTATTCCCAATAGGACGACTCGCTAACTGATCGCTTCTTCCAAAGTGCGCCCCATTAGTTCTGCTCGCAACAATCCAATAAGTTCTTCGGGTGATAAATATTAGACATTCCATCTTCTGAAACTTACACTTTTGATCTTATTTGACGTACAATAATTTTTATGAACCTATTATGCACCCGTGGGAGTGATAAACATGTTGGATTTTATTAACCAAAGAGAATCGGCTTTGCGCTATAGTTAGCTCAGCACCAAGTACGAATAAACTTTTGCCTAGTTCTTAGAAGGAGACCCGTGAAAAAAGTTACTATTCAAGTTTTGATATTTAACTCGAATTGGTCAAGTGATAAATTAATATATAAAAATAGAGAACTAAGTTAGTTAAGATAGATTATTGATAATATAAATACAGAGTGAGTAGGTTTTTCTAACTCAGAGGAAAATACGTTAAAAGATATAGTTAATATTATCAGAAATAACAATAGAGGAAAACTATACATATTTTTTAGAACCTCATCTTGTTTGCTATATAGAATCATATTCTGGGCAAATATATGTTAAGAGCATTAGTGTTAACACTACAAGAAAAAAACATATTTTCAACAAATAATTCTGTCAAAAAGCGATCGACTTTTTAGAATTTTCTTCTTATAGAACGAAATCGCGAAAGAAAAATAAAGAAAACAATAAAGTTATCCTATCAGGTTCATGAGTATAGTTCAAATTACCATGCCTAAAAGGTTCTTTACTCATTCATAATATAGTTTACAAATAAAAAGAAGCAGACAAACATACTAAGAGCCCGTTTGGACATAAGAATTTTTTTTTTTTTTTTTCAAATTTCTTTTTTGAAAACAATATTTGGTTATCAAAATCTTACAATCTTTTCAATCTCACTTGAAAATGGGAAGGTTGCTAGTGTTTAGTTGCAAAATATGTTGAAAAAAAGACATCCAAATATGTTGCAAAAATTATAACCAAACACAACTTCATATTCAATTCAAATTTTAGTGAAATTTCAAATTTGAATTTTGTTTTTAGAATTAATGTCCAAACGCCTACTAAAACCCCCAAGAAAAACAAAAACAAAAAATAAAAAGGACAGTTTTGTCATTGTTTTTGGTAAATTGTATTATTTTTTAAAATTAGTAAGAAAGTAGATCTCTTTAAAGACATACATGTCTTGTTCCTATGACGCCTTTACCGAGTCCATCGCATTTTGCACCCCTAATGTGTATTCTTTTTTGTGATTTGCATCCTCTATTTTTTTTTTTTTTTTTTTTTTTTTTTTTACGATTTCAACCTTAACCTCTTTATTCCCTTACAAAACAATAAAACCACCATTTATATAAATTTTTTACGAGGGCAAAATATAAAATACAAATAAAATATACTGGGAGAAACCTATACTTGGACTATTGAAGGAATTAGAATATACTTGATGAAGAAACTGAACCAAAAGAGGGAAGACCTGCTCAAATACCAAGGTAATATTGTTATTGTAACTTCTCTGAAGCACAAAATATTTAACATGATCCTGACAATATTTTACTATAACAGGAAATTTATGCCCTCGAATCCGAAAACTAGTAGAAAAAGTGAAGGAAGACTAGGCTACATCAATTCCTACTTGGGCTGGAAATTTTTTATTTCAAGTAAAGACCATGTATGGTGAACAATTTAGTGTTGACTTGAGTGGAAGAACCTGTTCATGCAGGGGATGGGACCTTACAGGAATCCCATGCTCACATGCAATGAGCTGCATATTCCATATAAGAGAGAATCCAGAAAATTTCATACATGATTGTTATAAGAAAACTACTCAAATGAAGATTTATGAGCCTGTCATTGCTCAAATGGATGGACCTGATATGTGGGAACCTACTGATCTACTTGATGTTAACCCTCCTAACTATGAGCCGAAGAAAAGAGCCCGATGAAATTGAAGCCTCCAAGAGAAAAGCAGTTGAGATGAAAAAACAGAGAAGAGAGAAAAAGAAAAAACAATATGCAACAAGTGAAATGCATGATGTTACCAAATTGAGTAAGAAAGGGGAGTTAGGGAGATGTAGCAAGTGCTTGCAAACTGGTCACAACAAAATAACTTGCTAGAAGAGTAGTGATTCCCCGAATTCAACAACTCTACCTCAAGCTACTCAAACAACTCAAGATTGATACCAAAATGCTACAAGTCAATCCCACCCAAGTAAGAAAATCAATTTTGAGTCCACTTATTGGACTGGACATATAAATGAACCTTCCAAACTCAATGTAAGTATGGAACCTTAAATATAGGAGATTTAGTACTTTGAGAGACAGTTAATATATTTGTGTTCTTTATTTTTTTCACAGCTAAGAAGGCCAATGGAGGATGATTCATCTCATAGGCATGCGCGAGCTCAAGTTGGCGGCATTGTGTTAAATGCTGAGAAGTATATGTGGAATGGAAAAAATTGTATTAGCTTACAAACCCTTCAAAATACAAGTGCTACAGAGAAGTCCAAGAAAAAGGGCTTTGATGTGGAAGAAAATAGAAGCAATTAGCATATGAAATTGTCAGAGAAAATAGAAGCAATTAGCATATGAAATTGTCAGCAAGAACAAATTTTAATTTCATCACTTCTTTTGCTATTCAATGGATATTTCCCTATCATTTATTCCTAAGAGATTCTCAATGTCAAGTTTGTCATTTATCTTTACAGTTTAATTTTAGTATTTTTACTCTTCGAAGCCTTTTATTTGTATTTTCTATTTTGCCCTCATAAAAAATTTATATAAATGGTGGTTTTATTATTTTGCAAGGGAATAAAGAGGTTAGGGTTGAAATCGTAAAAATAAATAGAAAGAGTGCAAATCACAAAAAAGGATACACATCACGGGTGCAAAATGCGATGGACTCCGCCTTTACCCATGTGGCAAGCGTCGAGGAAAAATTATCTTATTTTTTAATGGATAAAACTAATTTTATATACGATCACTGAACTTTACCCACTATATTAACAAAATCAAAAAGTTAGGTTTTGTATTATTAAAACCACATAAATTTGTGTTACTTTTAAAAAAATACAACTAACTGAAAAGTTAAGTTTTCCGCATTGAAAAATGACATGTCATATCCAAGTTCTGAATTTTGTTGTTAAAGATCTTTTTTGAAGTTTCCTACAAGTAAATGAGAGTAGATTTTGCGAGAAGAAGTCTTCGAAATCGTAATAGTAATTTCGGCATGCTGAATGACGTCCAAAGTAACACCTCACATCCTTGACAAAGCATAGGTGAAAAAGTTGACTTCCTTGGGGGTTTTGGGGGGTGTTGGAGAGTAAGAGACAACATATCTAAAGGTAAAAGAGGTAGTCATCAATTGGCATACTTTCTGGCTAGTTCTTCGATTAAAGGCCCTTCTCGACCAAAAAATCTTCATTTCCCAAAGAAACGTTTTAAAGAGATTCTTCTCTAGCCGAAAAGAAACTTTTCCAAAAGATATTTTTGTTTCACTATTTGCTTGGCTTTATAAGGGAGGAGAAGAAACAAAACGAGAAAATGAATGTGAAAGACAGTAAAGAATATTAATGATTGTATGCATAGGGAGATTCAGGATTCGATGGTTATAGGTGTAATTATTTTAATGCAAACCGATTATTAGTGAAGAAGATTAAATTAGAGTGTACATTCACACGATTCGATCTATTTTGGATTACTTCGGTTCGGTTCGATCCATTTTGAAATTATCAATCCAGTTTAAAAGATTTTTTATGCATAAATGAATATGTGATACACCCCTTCAATCTACATATAACTTATTAATATTATATTATGTATTTGATGCATCACTGTAAAAAAATTTGTAATTAATAAAATAACATTAGATGGATAAAAATAGAAAATTATTAAATTATATTCAAATAAAATATGAAGATCCAGAAAAAGACAAAGAAAAATATACAATATAAATAAATAAGAATAGTGAATAACAAAAATGAAGAAAATAAGAGAAATTAATAAAAGGAGCATAAAGAGAAGAAAGGAAAAGGAAAAAGGCATAAGAGAAACAACAAGAACATCCCAAGAGTCAAGATCTCGGGTGTTGTAGGTTGTTTTTCATCACTTTAACCATAACACCTTTAATCATTTTGTAATTTGGGATGCCACTTATTGGTTATGTAGAAATTTTTGTGGAAAATATTAGTATATATATAAAATTTTATCCAAGCGATTGGGTGGCATGCCACCCCCAATTCCATACGTAGATCCGCCTGTGATTGTAGGCGAGCTTTTCCCGGCCATGTTTATAAGGATACTAGTAAATTTGCTCGTGTTTCGTACGATCGTAAAAATCGACATTGTAGATTCAATTCCTCTTTTTTTGTTAGAAAGATAACGCTTATAAACCAATATTTGCAAATTTAAATAGAGGGAGGAGAAGAAATGGATAAGTACTCAACTTTGTTGGAAAATAACTTTCATAATTTTATGTTTAGGAGCAATAAAATATATATAGACGGATATATTACCTTCCGGTGATAAGCGTTTACCATTTTCAATAAAACAAAACTCTACTCTTTCCAATTCTGTCATGTGAATATAAATTACAATAATATAATGCTAACTTTCATCTTGGAATGGTCCAAAGTAGACCACTAAAGTTAATATATTCAAAAATCTGCCAAATTCACGAAGGGAATAACACTTATCTGTAATCGTTCTTGAAAGTGAAGACAAAGAAAAGACCTCAATTTCAAGAAACTATACTTGTTGAAGGTCATTATGTTTTGCTGCTACTCTACTCTTGAAAGACATTTTTTAATTCAATGGATTTCACAAATTAAAGAATCCAACAGGCCAAGAAAGTTATGCCGGTCATTATTTTTACATCAAGCATCCTTTGAACGTAAATGCTATGAACATACTTTGAGGAAGATGCAATTACAATAATAAGCTATAGCCCATAGCTATTAGCTTATTTACCTGTACAGGAAAAAGGAGTGTTGCTCTCTCTCTCTCAATTAGTACACTTTGCAGGGTATGGAAACAAAAAGGAGTAATACTTTTGTATACGGTCGAAATAGATTTCGGCCTTCCTACGTTCGATAGAGTTTAAGTGGTAAGAAGTCGGAGTGGGATTTTGGAAGTGAGCTCCAAAGACAGTACTAACGAGCCTCGAGTCCGAAGGCTGCTCTAGGAGTCGGCTCGATAACCTTATCGAGCCCGTGACCGAATCGATCCGCAAGGCATTGCTTCGAGGTCGAAAATGCGCGACGCCCATCCCGAAGTTCAAACTCGAGCCAAGACCGAAGGGCTCAACCCAGTAACGAGTTCGAGCTAGTATCGAACTCACAGACAAGAGCCTTTGCAACCGCACCAAGAGAGAGAATCTTGGCGGGAATCGAGGAAGAGACAAATCATCATGGGTCCTCCACTATATGCTTTATTTTATTATTTTTTGTAATGACCCTCTACTATAAAAGGGGGAATCCTTGTAAGCTATGGACACACTAAATACACTGGAAAAAAAGAGACCTCCTTGTGCTTGTTTTACTTCATTTTATTCGTTCTTTTTGATTCATTATTTCCACTGTCATAGTCAAGAATATTCGTATTGCTATCTCTCTATACGATTTATATCAAAGGGTATCACGTATCTTTAGAACCATACATAAATTTACCGTGGGGCTAAGGATAACAGTGATTGTTTGACATAAATCTGCAGTAGACACCAGGTTACAACTTCAAATCAGCAATGGCTTTACCTATCGACCACGAAGCCGGCCTTCAAGATGAAACCAACAACTTGGCACCCGGGGGCAGAAGGTCACTTGACGATGGCACTGAGGCTCGAATCGAAGTACCCGAAATTCGAGCCGAAGTACTATTGGATGTCAATTCACGAATAGCTCTGGAGGCGAATCAGCGTTCCGAACCGGAAAAGATCATTCAGGGCGGTACTCGATTCGTAGCCCGAGATACCCATAACGCGGGGGAAATCGGAGCCAGCTTACGTATGATCTTCGAGATGCTACAAGCCCAACAAGTAGCGATAACCCAGTTACAGAGCCAAACTCATATACAAAGCAAGCCGAATCCCAATCCGCTTCGAGAAATCACCTCCAGAACGGAGCCCGCCATAGTGAAATCAAATGAGCAGGAATCGGGGACCACTCCCGAAATTACTAAATTGCTCTAAAAACTTACAAAATGAGTTGAAGTCAACGACAAGAGAGTGGAAACATACAATACCAGGGTCGATCAAATTCCGGGGGATCCACCAATGATAAAAAGGCTAGATTCGAAAATATTCATACAAAAGCCTTTTTCCTCGAGTGCGGCCCCAAAACCAATCACCAAAACAATTCCGTATGCCCAAAATTCCCAAATACAATGGTACGACCGATCCTAACGAACACGTCACCTCTTACACATGTGCCATCAAAGATAACGATTTGGAGGACGATGAGATCAAATCCGTGTTGTTGAAAAAGTTCGGGGAGACCCTGTCGAAGGGAGCAATAATCTGGTATCACAATTTACCGCCTAATTCCATCGATTCTTTTGCCATGTTAGTAGATTCGTTCATAAAGGCACATGCTGGTGCCATAAAGGTTGCAACAAGGAAATCAGACCTCTTCAAAGTAAAGCAAAGGGGTAATGAAATGTTGAGGGAATTCGTATCCCGATTTTAAATGGAACGCATGGAATTGCCACCGGTCACAGATGATTGGGCCATACAAGCTTTCACCCAAGGGTTGAACGAGCTGAGTTCGACAGCGTCACGTCGGCTGAAGCAAAATTTGATCGAGTATCCAGCAATAACTTGGGCAGATATACACAACCGATATCAATCGAAAATTAGGGTCGAAGATGACCAGTTGGGAGCTCCGTATGGACCCGTGCATCAGAACAGGACAGCTACCAAAAACCAAAGGGAGATCGACAGAGAACAAAGGTCGAACAGAGACCGATATTAACCGTACGTCGCAGATCGGATGAATAACAATCCAACATACAATACAATTCGGAACAATCGAAGGATTGATCGAGGGCAAAATTCTTGGGGACTTATGAGCAAGAGCGGCTTTGATAAATATGCCGATCCTATAGAAGCACCTCGGTTATCAGAGTATAACTTCAGCGTTGGTGCATCCGCCATCATGTCAGCTATCGAACGTATTAAAGACACCAAGTGGCCTCGACCCATGCAGACCGATCATGCCCAAAGGAATCCCAATCAAATGTGCGAATATCATGGCACCCATGGTCACAGAACGGAAGATTGCAGGCAACTAAGAGAGGAACTAGCCCGCTTATTTAATAATGGGCACCTTCGGGAATTTCTGAGTGATAGGTCGAAGAACCATTTTAAAAATAGGGATTTTGGCAAGCAAAACGAGCAAGAAGAACAGCAGTGCATCATTCACATGATCATCGGCGATGCCGATACCCCTCAGGGACCAATGCTTAAACGCACTAAAACATCGATTGTGAGGGAAAAGCGATCTCGGACTCAAGATTACGCACCCACGATGACTTTGTCCTTCGATGATAAAGATGCAGAAGGAATCATCCAACCCTATAACGATGCACTAGTAATATCAGTACTCATGAATAAAACTAAAATTAAGCGTGTGTTAATCGATCCAGGTAGCTCGGCCAACATCATCAGATTGAAGGTCGTAGAACAGCTCGGCCTACAGGACCAGATCGTACCCGCAACTCTAGTTCTAAACGGATTCAATATGGCAAGTGAAACCACCAAAGGCGAGATAATCTTACCAATAAACATGGCCGGAACCATCTAGAAAATGAATTTTCACGTGATCGAAGGCGACATGAGGTACAACGCCCTTTTTGGAAGGCCATGGATCCACAATATGAGAGCTGTACCTTCGACCCTACACCAGGTCCTCAAATTCCCGACATCGAGAGGTGTCAAAATAGTGTACGGAGAACAACCGGCCATAAAAGAAATGTTCGCCATCGAGGAAGCGAAATCAATATCCTCGCCTTCGCCGATAAAGGGATCGGGCTCAGAAGGAGAACAGGACACCAAATAGCAATCACAGATGTCGGCCTCGACCCAGCCAGATAACCAGAAGATCGAAGAAGATGATGGTCAAAGGGTCCCTCGATCTTTCATGATTCCCGATGACTCCGACGCAACCAAATCAACAATTGAAGAACTAGAGCAAATCACACTAATCGAGCACAGGCCCGAGCGAAAGGTATACTTGGGAACGGGGTTGAGCCCCAAACTCAGGAAGAAACTTGTTCAGTTTCTTATCGATAACATTGATTGTTTTGCCTGGTCCCACTTAGATATAACAGGGATCCCACTGGACATAACGGCGCATCGGCTAAGCTTGGACCCTAGGTTCAGATCGGTGAAGCGAAAGAGAAGATCGCAGTCCGAGGGAAAGCACGCATTCATAAAGGACGAGGTAACCAAACTTCTCAAAATAGGGGTCCATTCGGGAGGTGAAATATCCCGAATGGTTAGACAACGTAGTGTAGTGCCTAAAAAGGGAACAAAGTTAGAATGTGTGTAGATTATAAGGATTTGAACAAAGCATGCCTCAAAGATTCCTTTCCGCTGCCCAACATTGATCGCATGATCGATGCCACGGCCGGCCACGAGATCCTCACTTTTCTCGATGCCTATTCTAGGTATAATCAAATCCAGATGAACCAGGAGGATAAGGAAAAGACCTCATTTGTCACCAAATATGGAACATATTGTTATAATGTGATGCCCTTCGGGCTAAAAAATGCAGGGACTACTTACCAACGCCTGGTAAATAAAATGTTTGAAGAACAAATAGGTAAATCAATGAAAGTTTATATTGACGACATGCTAGTTAAGTCCCTGCGCGCAGAGGACCATTTGACCCATTTGCAGGAAACGTTCGAGATTTTGAGAAAATACAACATGAAGCTCAACCCCGAAGAATGTGCTTTCGGGATCGGTTCGGGCAAGTTCCTCGGCTTCATGGTGTCAAACCGGGGAATCGAGATTAACCCCGATAAAATCAAGGCCATCGAAGACATCACCATTGTGGACAGTGTGAAAGCTGTTCAAAGACTAATGAGACGGATTGCAGCCTTTGGCCGATTCATTTCGAGATCGTCAGATCGAAGTCACAAATTTTTCTCTCTACTCAAAAAGAAAAACGATTTCGCTTGGACCCCGGAATACCAACAAGCATTGGAAGAACTAAAACGATATCTATCGAGCCCACCACTACTTCACACTCCAAAAATGGACGAAAAACTTTGTTTGTACTTGGAAGTGGGCATAATGGTCGAGTGAGTGCTTACTCGAACTCGAAATAAAAGTAGCCCGTAGGCATCAATCGGTGAGTGAATGATTCAAACTCGAAGTAATGTAGCTCGTGGGAGTAATGGTCGAGTGAGTGCTTGCTCGAACTCAAAATAAAAGTTGCCCGTAGGCTTAGTCGTCGAGTGAATGTTTCGAACTCGAAGTAATGTAGCCTGTGGGCGTAATGGTCGAGTGAGTGCTTGCTCGAACTCGAAATGAAAGTAGCCCGTAGGCTTAGTCGTCGAGTGAATGATTCAAACTCGAAGTAATGTAGCTCGCGCTCGAACTCGAAATAAAAGTAGCCCGTAGGCTTTAGTCGGTGAGTGAATAATTCGAACTCGAAGTAATGTAGCTCGTGGGCATAATGGTCGAGTGAGTGCTTGCTCGAACTCAAAATTAAAGTTTCCTGCAGGCTTAGTCGTCGAGTGAATGATTCGAACTCGAAGTAATGAAGCATGTGGGCATAATGGTCGAGTGCGTGCTTGCTCGAACTCGAAAAGAAAGTAGCCCGTAGGCTTTAGTCGTTGAGTGAATGATTCGAACTTGAAGTAATGTAGCTCCTGGGCGTAATGGTCGAGTGAGTGCTTGCTCGAACTGGAAATACAAGTAGCCCGTAGGCTTTAGTCGGTGAGTGAATGATTCGAACTCGAAGTAATGTAGCTCGTGGGCATAATGGTCGAGTGAGTGCTTGCTCGAACCCAAAATAAAAGTTTCCCATAGGCTTAGTCGTCGAGTGAATGTTTCGAACTCGAAGTAATGTAGCCCCTGGGCGTAATGGTCGAGTGAGTGCTTGCTCGAACTCGAAATGAAAGTAGCCCATAGTCTTAGTCATCGAGTGAATGATTCGAACTCAAAGTAATGTAGCTCGTGGGCGTAATGGTCGACTGAGTGCTTGCTCGAACTCGAAATAAAAGTAGCACGTAGGCTTAGTCGTCGAGTGAATGATAAACACTCGAAGTAATGTAGCCCGTGGGCGTACTGGTCGAGTGAGTGCTTGCTCAAACTCGAAATAAAAGTAGCCCGTAGGTTTAGTCGTTGAGTGAATGATTCGAACTCGAAGTAATATATCTCGTGGGCATAATGGTCGAGTGAGTGCTTGCTCGAACTCGAAATACAAGTAGCCCGTAGGCTTAGTCGTCGAGTGAATGATTATAACTCGAAGTAATGTAGCCCATGGGCGTAATGGTCGAGTGAGTGTTTGCTCGAACGCAAAATTAAAGTAGCCCGTAGGCTTTAGTCGTTGAGTGAATGATTCGAACTCGAAGTAATGTAGCCTGTGGGCGTAATGGTCGAGTGAGTGCTTGCTCAAACTCGAAATGAAAGTATCCCGTAGGCTTTAGTCATTAAGTGAATGATTTGAACTCGAAGTAATGTAGCCTGTGGGCGTAATGGTCGAGTGAGTGCTTTCTCGAACTTGAACTAAAAGTAGCCCGTAGGCTTAGTCGTCGAGTGAATGATTCGAACTCGAAGTAATATAGCCCATGGGCGTAATGGTCGAGTGAGTGCTTGCTCGAACTCGAAATAAAAGTAGCTCGTAGGCTTAGTCGTCGAGTGAATGATTCAAACTCAAAGTAATGTAGCCCGTGGGCGTAATGGTCGAGTGAGTGCTTGCTCGAACTCGAAATAAAAGTAGCTCGTAGGCTTAGTCGTCGAGTGAATGATTCAAACTCAAAGTAATGTAGCCCGTGGGCGTAATGGTCGAGTGAGTGCTTGCTCGAACTCGAAATAATAGTAGCCCGTAGGCTTAGTCGTCGAGTAAATATTCAAACTCGAAGTAATGTATCCTGTGGGCATAATGGTCGAGTGAGTGCTTGCTCGAACTCGAAATAAAAGTAGTCTGTAGGCTTAGTCGTCGAGTGAATGATTCGAACTCGAAGTTATATAGCCCGTGGGCGTAATGGTCGAGTGAGTGCTTGCTCGAACTCGAAATAAAAGTAGCCTATAGGCTTAGTTGTTGAGTGAATGATTGGAACTCGAAGTAATGTAGCCTGTGGGTGTAATGGTCGAGTGAGTGCTTGCTCGAACTCGAAATGAAAGTAGCCCGTAGGCTTAGTCGTCGAGTGAATGATTCGAACTCAAAGTAATGTAGCTCGTGGGCATAATGGTCGAGTGAGTGTTTGCTCGAACTCGAAATTAAAGTAGCCCGTAGGCTTTAGTCGTTGAGTGAATGATAAAAACTCGAAGTAATGTAGCCCGTGGGCGTAATGGTCGAGTGAGTGCTTGCTCAAACTCGAAATAAAAGTAGCCTATAGATTTAGTCGTCGAGTGAATGATTTGAACTCGAAGTAATGTATCTCGTGGGCGTAATGGTCGAGTGAGTGCTTGCTCGAACTTGAAATAAAAGTAGCCCGTAGGCTTAGTCGTCGAGTGAATGATTCGAAGTCGAAGTAATGTATCCCATGGGCGTAATGGTCAAGTGAGTGCTTGCTCGAACTCGAAATAAAAGTAGCTCATAGGCTTAGTCGTCGAGTGAATGATTCGAACTCGAAGTAATGTAGCCCGTGGGTGTAATGGTCGAGTGAGTGCTTGCTCGAACCCGAAATAATAGTAGCCCGTAGGCTTAGTCGTCGAGTGAATGATTCGAACTCGAAGTAATGTAGCCCGTGGGCGTAATGGTCGAGTGAGTGCTTGCTCGAACTCGAAATAAAAGTAGTCTGTAGGCTTAGTCGTCGAGTGAATGATTTGAACTCGAAGTTATGTAGCCCGTGGGCGTAATGGTCGAGTGAGTGCTTGCTCGAACTCGAAATACAAGTAGCCTATAGGCTTAGTTGTTGAGTGAATGATTGGAACGCGAAGTAATGTAGCTTGTGGGTGTAATGGTCGAGTGAGTGCTTGCTCGAACGCGAAATGAAAGTAGCCCGTAGGCTTTAGTCGTTGAGTGAAGGATGCGAACTCGAAGTAATGTAGCCTGTGGGCATAATGGTCGAGTGAGTGCTTGCTCGAACTCGAAATAAAAGTAGCCCATAGGCTTTAGTCATCGAGTGAATGATTCGAGCTCGAAGTAATGTAGCCCGTGGGCATAATGGTCGAGTGAGTGCTTGCTCGAACGCGAAATGAAAGTCGCCCGTAGGCTTTAGTCGTCGAGTGAATGATTCGAACTCGAAGTAATGTAGCCCGTGGCGTAATAGTCGAGTGAATGCTTGCTCGAACTCGAAATGAAAGTGGCCTGTAGGCTTTAGTCGTCGAGTAAATGATTCGAACTCGAAGTAATGTAGCTCGTAGGCGTAATTGTCGAGTTTATCGTAATTCTTATTGCATAATAAATCTCCAAATAGAGGAAGTTTTCTTGGATATAAGATATCGCATCTGGGTTCGGGCCAACTACATGATCATG
This sequence comes from Nicotiana otophora, assembly GCA_000715115.1. Lineage (NCBI taxonomy): Eukaryota > Viridiplantae > Streptophyta > Magnoliopsida > Solanales > Solanaceae > Nicotiana > Nicotiana otophora. The sequence continues at coordinate 50,954 of AWOL01S0020134.1, forward strand.
GTTCGTTTTGACCATTTTGGCTCTTACAATGTTTCCTACTGGAACCCCGTTCTTGCGAAATAACTTTCTTGTATCAGAACTTGATATATTGGAGGGCTAATGCCCCCCCCCCCCCCNAATGCCCCCAGTATTCGAGGGCGATTGTACGGAGGCCTCGGATACTTGTTGTAAGTGCAGCACGATCATTGGTTGCCTCTTTAAAAACCTTGTCGAAAAACCCATTTGGGATAAAACCGGTCTGAGGGAAAAAGAGTGCAAGGCGTGCTTTCAAGCGATGAGTCCAACTTAGCTCTTGTTCGGACTTCTGCAGGGGTCAGTTTTGAAATATAAATGAATATGGAAGGGTCGTACCTTAGCAGTAGTATCGCTTTAGATGTGACAAATTCCAACTGCTTGATAGCTGTTTGCAGTTTATAATGCCGAGCCTGTACGATCCCTTTCCGACGTTCTTTAAAACCCAATATGGTCCTTCCCAATTTGGTTCTAGTTTTCCCTCGTTCGAATTTCGGGTATTGATGGTGACTTTTCTTAACACTAAGTCCCCGGGCTTGAAATGGCGGAGCTTTGTTCTTCGATTATAATATCTTTCGATTCGCTGCTTTTGGGCGGCCAATCGGACGAGAGCAGCTTCTCGTCTTTCGTCCGATAATTCAAGGCTGGTATTCATAGCCTTGTTATTTGATTCTTCCATCGTGAATCAAAATCTGGTACTGGGTTCACCGACTTCTACTGGTATCAATGCTTCGGACCCATATACTAAGGAGAATGGGGTGCCCCCGTACTAGATTTTGATATTGTCCGATACGCCTAAAGGACTTCGGGCAGGATTTCTCTTCATTTTCCTTTAGCGTCGTTCAACCTCTTCTTTAGGTTTTGAATGATAGTTTTGTTCGTTGATTCGGCCTGTCCGTTCCCACTGGGGTGGTATGGTGTTGATAGTATCCTTCTTATTTTGTGATCTTCGAGGAATTTTGTTACTTTGCTGTGAACGAATTGTTTCCCATTGTCACATACTATTTCGGCGGGTATCCCGAATCGGCATACGATATGATCCCAAATAAAGTCTATAACTTTTTTCTCTCTTATTTTCTCGAACGTCTGCGTTTCAACCCATTTAGAAAAATAGTCAGTCATAAATAAAATAAATTTGGCTTTACCTGGGGTCGATGGTAGAGGGCCGACGATATCCATTCCCCATTTCATGAACGTCCATGGGGATAGGACTGAGTGAAGTTGCTCTCCGGGTTGATGGATCATTAGCGCAAACCTTTGAAATTTGTCACATTTACGAACAAATTCCTTCGCGTCTTTGCCCATATCGGTCTAATAATACCCTTCTCTGATTATTTTTCGAACTAATGTATCGGCACCAGAGTGATTCCCACAAGTTCCCTCGTGCACTTCCCGTAGGATGTAATCGGTACCTCCCGGACCCAAGCATACTGCCAGCGGTCCATCGAATGTCCTTCGATATAGCGTTCCATATGAAGCCAACGTGAATTGAGCAGTTTAGTCCGTAGGGTCCTAGAGTATTTTGGGTCCGATGGGAGCTTTCTGCTCTTTAAGTATTCAATATACTTATTTCTCCAATCCTAGGATAAGCTTGTAGAATTTATCTCGGTGTGACCTCCTTCGATTACCGATCTCGAGAGTTGAACGACAGTCCCCGAGCTCAAGTCATCTTCCTCGATCGACGATCCCAAATTCGCAAGTGCACCGGCTTCATTGTTTTGTTCTCGTGGAACATACCGTAAAGTCCATTATTTGAAATGGTGCAAAGTGACAAGTAGTTTGTCTAAATACCTTTGCATTCTACCTTCTCGAACTTCGAAGGTTTTGTTCACTTTACTTACCACCAGCAAAGAATCACATTTGGCTTCAATGACTTCTGCTCCCAAGTTTTTACCTAGCTCGAGACCTACAATCATGGCTTCATACTCGGCTTCGTTGTTAGTTAACCTGGTAATTTTAATAGATTGCCTAATAGTGTTACCCGTGGGTGGTTTTAAAACTATGCCCAACCCGGACCCCTTCACGTTTAAAGCCCCATCCGTAAAAAGGATCCATACTCCCGATGATGTACCCGATTTCAACAGGAGTTCTTTTTCGACTTCAGGTACGAGGGTTGGCGTGAAATCGGCCACGAAGTCTGCTAAAATTTGAGACTTGATGGTCGAACGGGATTGATATTCGATATTGTACCCACTGAGTTCGACGGCCCATTTGGCCAACCGTCATGATAGTTCGGGCTTGTGCAAAATATTACGAAGTGGGTAAGTGGTTAATACGCATATGGGGTGACATTGAAAGTATGGTCTTAACTTTCTAGAGTCGCTTATCAGTGCAAGTGCCAATTTTTCTAGGTGCGGATATCTAGTTTCTGCTTCTCCTAAGGTCCGACTTATATAATAAACGGGAAATTGC